>JASANB010004178.1:0-59727 GCA_030248155.1 Sabatieria punctata
GTTACAGTACATGTACTGTCTGTCTGTATAGATAAGACATTCTGTATTGTTAGATAGGGCCAAAATATTGATTTTTTAAATTTTGGATGAAAAGAAAGAAAGCTATGTATGTAATTACTGGTGTGCTGCTAGGAAACCGGCCAGTACGTATAAAACTCGAATAAACTCTGCTAAAGTTTTAGTTGATTTGCTTCCTAAAGCTTATCATGGATCTTCCAAGGTCCCACACAATAAGTTTTGGGCCACAAAAACCCCAAAGCCAATCCCAACACCGGGAAAACACCGCAATAGGCAATACCAGTTCGCACTCTAGTCAAAACCTAATTTTTTGTAAAATTTCCGTTAAAAAACGGTTCGTAGACTGAGCCCCTTTACTGTTCACGACTGTATTCGTATGCATGTGCGTAGAATTGAATAGATACCTGACTCCGAACAGAGTTGCTCATGTGAGCGTGGCACGGAGACGGGAGGACGGCAGTTAAAGACATCTCGCCAATAAGAAAGTGTGACCATAAAGTAAAACTTTCGAGGCATTCCATATTTGCCTAGAACAAATACTGCAAGTCCGTTGAAAGAGGACAAATTACGACCTACACGTACATACCAGGAAATACAGCGTCCAGATACCAGAAGAGCAGCAAATGAATGGCACTATCGATCGCAAGCATGATGAGAATGGTTTGAAAAGAGAATTTGTCGAACAGCAGAGCATCACGATCGATGTTCCACCACTGAACACCAGATCCTTCCTCTTCACGACTCACCAAAATATTTCCACCCCACGGGATAGCCAACTGAGCCAGCAGACACTAAACAGAAATGACGCAAAGGATACAGTATGCGGCAGGAAGCAACCGCACCGATAACAGTTTACTCCAGAAAGACATGTCCGATCGGACGGTGTAGAAATAAGGCGCCGGTGAATAGGAAAAGACATAGAAGAAACAGCCAACCACTGTAGCTACACTTGCTGTGGTGAAGAGCGCCGAAAACAACAAGGCTTGAGTGAGCACTGCCAGTACACAGAGCAGCAGAAAGAGACAAACGATCAATGCGTTCGCGTGCTCCAGTATCTTGCTCACCTGAAACACAATAACTGCGTCGCAGAAAGACTTGCCGACGCACCTTTAGTACGGTAATGACCAGCATAGCAGCGATGAAGCTAAGCACGAAGGCTTGGATGAACCAGCAGAAGTAGTGGACAAATCCGTGCAGCCCCATCAACTTCATTATGTCGGTCAGTCGTTCTTCTTTCTCCTGACACACGTTCTTGATCAGCGACAGAAAGGCACAGAGCCATGCAAGAAACAAAAAGCAGGGCAGCAGCTGGCGCCAAGCTTTCGAGAAGCTAAAGTGGCACTGGTGACGCAAATTACTTTGACCACGACAGCTCCCTTAATTCCGGTCCTTTCCAATTCAAACACAGTCTTACAACCTGAGAGTCGATATTCTACGTACTGCAGCACTGCTTACTTAAATACATATTTTCAGGCTTGGAATAGGCACAGCACAAGGTTGCCAGCCAGCCTGCACTGCTGCGGCACTTTATCTGAGACAAACGCAACAGGGGGTTGCCCCACGAACCCACCCAGATTTGGACATTACTTTTGCGTAACTGATCGCCCTGAGTGACTTTTTTTGTTTACTGGACATGCTAAAATTAAACTTGCTTTACATGGGCTGCTTGGGAGCTTGCACCCTTGCCGGCAGACACCCAGCCCTCCACCATCCATACTTACATCATCTACTCCCTCTCACGTTTTCCAAAGTAGGCGATATTTTTTGAAAAAAAAAGGCAATTTAGGGCCATCTCATTTTAGTTGCAGCAACTTGTCCCATCTATAGTTGTTTAATATCAGAATTTCGAATGCATACAGTATGCGCATGTGTAATGCATTCAGATTAAAAATGCATAATGCGTATGCGTAATAAACCAGAAAAATGAATGCATAATTTGCATATGCGTAATAGCTACTGTAACGCATAATTTTCAGCAAGCTTTTTTCACTCATTTGAGTCGTTTTCCGTACTTTCTTTACAGTTGACGTTCTTGAAAGATTGCAAGCATGGCTTGGAATACTTAAGAAGCTGTAATTAAGGATCAACCATTGATTTAAAAATCGTTATACGTTTTTCAGTTATTTGAAATTTCATGAAACATTTCGCAGCTCAAACAAGGTTTAGAAACAAATTTGGTGTACCAATTGCCCACGAATATGGAGAGAACAATCAATTAAACTCCATGAATTCTGCAAAATTTTTATATTTTCGGTTGATTTTCAGCCATTACGCATTATGCAAAATTATGCACATAGCGTTTCAAATGCGTAATAATATTGCGTAACGAATTTCAAATGCGTAATGCGTATGCAATATGCATTCATATTTCATATGCATAACTTGCGTAATAATAGTGCATAATGCGCATGCACAAACAACAGTCCCATCCTACACTCGCCAACGTATGACTTTTGGAGCTGACGTTGTCAAAGTAATGTTAAACCACCAAGGTGAAGTGGAGTAAACGGGTGGTACTAAAGAACGGTACTTCTTTATCTGGTGACAGGGCTGCGGAAAGCCTTGCGAATAAATGCCCATTTTGAAAGTTTCTTTAGTGTGGTATTCGACGATGGCCCGTTCCAACATGTCCTGCAGAAAGGTAAAGCCGAAGTAGAGCATCTTAGACTGGTTGCCGGTTTTGTTGTGTGTGTAGAAGTCCTTCCAGGTAAAATCGGACAACCGGTGCGTCTCGTCAACCAACCAATTGGCCATGCGAATCTTAACCTTGGTCATAGGCGGCAGAGATTTGTAAGGCTTGTCCACGAACACAATGCCGCCGTGGTAGAGATAGCAGTCGGTGAGACAGGTGGCCACCTCCTCCATCTCCTCCTCCGACGACACGTAATTGAACCGATCGTCCAGCCGCACGCACTGCAACACCCTCACCACACTCAGTTCTATTACAGCTCAAACACTTCTTTCTATAAGATTTCTGTTTATAAAAATACCAACAACATGCTCTAAAAGGACCGCCAATAACAGTCAGGCACTTAACGCCGTTTACAGTATGGTACCGCCATATAAGGTACCTAGGGCAGTGGTACCATACATGGTACCACCACAGGCCCCGGACGTGGGGGTACCATAAACGGCATTCAGTGCCTGACTGAATAAGCACGTGGTAATGAAGGCATCAGAAAGAAAGTTACATTGTACATTAGATTGCTATGATGTAAGACATAGCACTTTATTCTATTACACCTTTTCATTGCCGTACAGTACCAAGTTTTGACGCAGTCGCTTAACTAACGCAAAATGCTGAACCGAACAGCTTTAGTGCCTTTTCTCACTTCGAAGCAGTTGGCCACCGTAACTGATTGAAAATCAAATACAGTATATAGAGCACTGAACGTTGCACCTGCCACTAAATTTTGTGACTCAGGATAATACCTAAACCTGATTAGGGTTTCAGAGACTCTAAACAGGGTTTCGGAACCCCAATTAGGGGTTTTTGAAGCCCTAAATAGGGTTTCGGAACCCTAATTTGGGTTTCTAAGGCCCAAAATAGGGTTACAGAACACCAAATTGGGTTTCTGAAACCGTGATTGGGGTTTCTGAGGCCCAAAATAGGGTTCCGGAAGCCAAATTTGTGTTTCTGAAATCCAAAATAGGTTTTAAAGCAAAAACAGGTTTTTTGCACGTTTTCAATAAAAAATAGGATGTTCTGCGCGTTTTAAAACAATAAATAGGGTTTTAAAGGACATTTTTGCACTTCTGACAGGATTTTTACCCGATTTTTAGTTCTGAAAACCCTGTTTTGAGCCCAAAAAAGGTTGCCGAAACCCACTTTTGGACACCAAAAAAGGTCGGTCGCTGAAACCCCCTTTTGGCATAGCCTGAAACCCTATTTTGGAAATATTTCAGAAAAATTCCCCCCAGCCGAAAACCCAGCTACATGTATGACCGAAACTCACCTCCTAGGACGATTTTTTACCGTCTCGATTTTTGGGGAAGCAATTTTTAGGTCAATTTTCTATTTTTTTTTGCAATTTCTAGTAAGAAATTTCCAAACTTGACTGCAAAACAAACCAGAGCCACCCTCCCCTTTGGCAGATGACCTGTAAATGCATGCCTCCTGTACTTTGCCAAAAAAAACCCAACAAGCAGCAAAAAGCATTTGCAAGTACTCACCGTAGACTACTGTGGAATACTGTACATATACGTACATATTGTATGTATTGTATATGTAAAAATACACATGTATTATTTTTGATATATATGTAAAAATACATATGTATTATTTTTGGATTACATAAATGGTGGGCCATTTACCTATCACACATTTCATTTGACTCTAGTTTTACTGTTTTGCAACCAGTTTGGCTCATACTTTAGGACAACATACTGTAGGTAAACCTCTCCATTTTACCGCTGAAAAAAAAATTATGAAAATCTGTCCAGTAATCACTAGTTTTGCACTTGCACCATACATTGGCCAGAAACATTATTTATCTTTCATTTAAAAAGGATTCATTCAAATCCGTTGAGATTTGCGGTTGGTACAGCGAAAAATCTGCTGGGTTGTTTTTTCGGCGGACCCTGACCCTGTATATGTATTAGAAAAGTCAATAAGTACCGTAGACATAATTTTGAGTATAGTGCGCACATCGACGTCGAGCTTGGTTTGATTTGAGATCAGTATAACGCTGTCTTTAATGAGGCCTTCTGCAGTTCTTACGTCATGCAGAAAGGTTTGCATCTGAAACGGCACTGCGTAGAGCGCGAGAGTGGACACAGCAAAGCATAGCCACCTTGCCGATAATCTCTCTGACGATTGGGGTTTGCGGAGTAACGAGAAAATAGCCATTGAGTAGTGTGAGCAGCTGGTACTTGGCCACGCCTCTTATTCCACCATCCGTCATTGCCTTCAAACATTGCAGTACTAAAATTGGTGAGAATAAGTTCAGCTAACCACTGCAGTGGCAAAACCCAATACTGCGGCCATTTCTGATTATGAATTTGTCGGTACAACTGGCTGGCACCGGATCACTCAGATTGTGAGGTCTCGGCACGAACTGAGAGTGCACTGGAATAGTCGGACCGTACTTGTACTTAAACCGCTGTTTGTTCAACAAATAATCGCGCAGATTGAGACTTTCATTTAAAACTAAACCAACAAGTCACGTAACTCCTTCTGACAATTGCTTACGTACTCTGTAAAACATTCATTTTGAAGCAACTGCTGTTGTTTAGGAGATCAGTAGACTTTGATGGATCAAACCCAGACGAGCTGTTTCGAAAATAATCTGCAGTTTGTAGGAGATAGCTACGAAATCTAAACAACTAGCTATGCAAACGTAAAAGGAACAGACTGCTTACATGTGCTGATTGGGGCCCTGACCGAGATCCGAGTCGTTACGAGGCACCGCCGAACAATTGTCCATAAAAGAGCACCACATTCCCTCAACGAAACTACCAGCACCTGCGGTCGGCAACGGACGCGGTTCGTAGAAACCTGCAGAAACCAACTTGTCATTTTGTTGCTCTAAGAAAATCACTAACAGCTGCGTTCTTCTGAACCCTTCTCCAACACCACTGCGAAAGGCACAAACATTAGCGGCGGTAGTAGAACTTCGAGCACCACCCATAACTGCAACCGCATCAGATCTGTACGGTTCAAAGTGCGCCTACAAACTTACTTTCTGTTGACGTCGAAGCATGAGATTCTTACGCAGTACACACTTGAATTGATCCCAGCAACTTACCATTCCGTTAGTCTAATGACAAAAAACAACAACCAGCACGTTACAGATTAATAGAGTTGATGTTGCTATGCAAATATGCGCAGTTCCGTCGGAAACAGTTCAACCGGCAACCAATCAGGTGATGCCAGCAGACGCGAGTGCCGAATACAGTAACATTTATCTAAACTTTCTAGACACCCGCACTTTCCACCGATACAAGTGATCGAACGGCAACCCGAACCAAACTAGACTATGATTGATACATGCATGCAACAGGTTTGCCTGCCAGGTAGGGATAGGAGAATGGCCCAAAAGGGTCCAACAATTCCAGTAAATCACTAGTTTTGCACTTCCACATAACCACCGTCAATTTCAATCAGTTTTTGAAGGCGATCGCGATATGCCAGCATGGTTTTTGCCGCATTTCGACGGTAATCTCACCAAAAGCGTCCTTGATGCCCTGCTTGAGTGCTGGAATGTCAGCTGGGCGCGTTGTTTACACTTTCGACTTGACAAAGCCCCATAGGAAGAAATCGCAACGGGAGAGACCGGGAGAACGCGCTGGCCACGGCTTATTCGGCCCATCCACCGGTCTGGAAAGTGCTTATTCAGCCAGTTGCGCACCTGCCGGCAACTGTTAGTACTGGAGCCGGTAGCAACCAGTACTTGTAATTTCGGGCAGCAGACTGCTACCAGCAGTGAGCGAGTGAGCCGTTTGGACTTTTTAGCAATGAGTAACCCTCCAAACCTCCTATTACATGTACCGTCAATGTACGTAAACTGTGGGTACTACCAACGCAATGCTGGTACTCATAAAAACACCGACTGCCACAACCTTCATAAAGAAGGCAGTTAGTTCCATGTGAGCTGTTATTCAATGCCTCAACGCAGTTAGCAGATACGTACGTACATTTACTTTACATCGGTTGCATAATGTTAACGTTGCTGCTGAAAGATCACAGAGCGACAGGATCAGTGTTTTGCATCAGACCAGAGCTATTACGACTAACCGTTGTTGTTTTCTCCCAGCCGAATCTTGGTGAGCCTTTGAATCAGTCCCTGAGGATCAAATTTGCCGCGACGCTCTCCAAATGGATCAGCCATGACCGATCCCTGAAACGTTTTCCGCACTACACCGTACTTTCACCCCATACATGTACCAGGGGATTTGGAGTTACCCTCTAGCTAGAAAGGCCAAAACCCCCCTCAGACCCCTCCCGAGACAGTTTAGGCCCGACCCAAAAATACAAGTACCAGTAGCAGCTCTAGTACTAACAAACTGACTCAGAAATCACTAACTTTTAGCTTAAAATTCGCTTGAAAAGCCTTTGGAAATGGATTTGGCGTTTCGGCAGCTGATATTTAAGAGGAATTTTGGAAGCCCTTTTAATAATTTTTTGCTTGTTTTTAGGTTTAAAACGCTATTTGGCAGCTTAAAATAGCGATTTTTAGTCTCCTTACTAGAAAAACGTGCTGAAAACGCATTTCCAGGCGTTTTGGAGCTTTTTGAAATGTTGGACCACCCTCTGGGCAAAACCCTCTCGACCTCCACCTCACGGAAACTCCCCCTCCCCTACGCCGACCTGGACCTGTTACACGTATGTTTCACCAGATTGCTTTCCCAGACACAACCATTTTTTCATGAGGACGAGAACAGCTGCAGATCCAGTGGCTCCCCATTTAATGCCAGGGTACGTAAAGTAAAAGTGTTAGTATGACCTCCAGGTACGTTCGCTGTTTTACAGGCACTTTTAGCAACTTTTCAGCCTGACATTCTACAAAAATTTAGAGATGGCCCAAAAATTGCGTCCCAGAAACAAGTGACACATGAAACAAATTAGAGAAGCTCATTCACAGTTGGCTGGCACTAGGACAGCTACACTCAAGCAATACACTTGGCATCAATGAGTGCGCGAAAAATCTTCGTTTAGGTTTTACGGAGTTGCGTTGGTTGCCAAGTTTTACACCTTTTACGTTCTGAACCGACGTGACCAACTTCAAGTTATTCAAAAGACGGGTACTTTTCGTCAATTTTATTTCCACATTTGAAGCAGATGTGAAAGCGCTACCTTTTCATCAAGAATAACCGTGAAGAGGTTATGACGTAGTTAAAAGCGAAAACTGGAAAAGTTTCAAAATTTTTTTCGAATTTAAAAATGGTAAAAGCGAGAAAATCTTTTTAGTGTAGTCTAGTCGAACTGAAACACGAACAAGGAAATAGACGTGCAACAGATCAGATCAAAGGAGGTTGTGGTCGTTTTTAACTAGTTTCCTACAGAAACACTGTATAAAAAGCCTTAAGCGACGCCGTTGCTTGAAACTGAAGTTCTGTCAGCCGAACTGTAACGGAACCAAACGTGCGGACAAACCAAGCGCTGAAATACTAGCAATAATACCTGGAGACCTTTGTCAATAAGCTTCTGACAAGCGGAAATGTACTGATCGTAGAATCCGTCGAATGAACTCTTGATTATTTCGTGGAAAGCTTGGGGACATTTTCTTGAGGAACTCGAATTTCTCTCGAGCATGTCACATACAGCCACGCGCACTGTTTCGTGTGCAATTATCTGGTTGTACCTGGAACAAGCACACGCTAATCGCCGAAAGAATGAGCGAGCCAAAAAACTAGCGATCGCCAGCACAGTTGGTTGAGAGGTTAGGCTACCGACTGCTGTGCGCGTGTGTAGCGAGGCGACTGCACATGTTCACCACATAGGCGCGGCTAGTGTTTGTCGCAAAGAGGAGTCCATGGCAAGTCAGCCGGTATGTGGCGCGTGTGCCAACTGAACCTCTAGACGCGCTGACTCACTTCTCTCACCCAACTGTGGTCTTGTCTGGCAAGGAGTTGGGTGCGCCTCTCAGCCCATCACCCAGCCCCCGGAGCGCACGTCGCCCCTTAGCAGCCAGCCCTTAACGATTGTTCTTAAAAATCAGCAGTTTTGTTCCGGACGTCAACTTCGTACGTCTCTGAATAAATTTCGATAATTTTAAAGCTGAAAATTTCACCAATATACAGGGTGTCTCAAAAAAATGATCACATTTCTTTTTACTGCCATTTCCGCAAATTTTGACCAAATAGGCTGAAATTTGGATCATAGGTGCCAAAACTCGGGCAATTTTATGTGTTAAAGTTTGGTGCACTAGGCTTGACTCATTCCCGAGAAATTTCAAAAAAAGTGAAATTTGCTAAATCAATAGTGAAAGCCGGTCACCGAAAAAATGATCACATTTCTTTTCACTGCCATTTCCGCAAATTTTGACCAAATAGGCTGAAATGTGGATCATAGGTGCCCAAATTCGGGCAATTTTATGTGTTAAAATTTGGTGCACTAGGCTTGACCAATTCTCGAGAAATTTCAAAAAAAGTTAAATTTGGTAATTTCAATACCAAAAGCCGGTCACCGAAAAAACGTTACATTACATCATCGCCTAAACTCTAACGATAGCGTTGGAGTTCATGCGTCAACTTTTTACACACGAATTACCCTGAACTTCTGCGTTTACACTCCAAATTTCATCCAATTCCGTCAAAAATTAGAAAAGATATAGGAAAAGGAAATGTTCCCATTTTTCGGTGACCGCCTTTCACTATTGAAATTACCAAATTTCACTTTTTTTGAAATTTCTCGGGATTGAGTCAAGCCTAGTGCACCAAACTTTAACACATAAAATTGCCCGACTTTTGGCACCTATGGTCCAAATTTCAGCCTATTTGGTCAAAATTTACGGAAATGGCAGTAAAAAGAAATGTGATCATTTTTTTGAGACACCCTGTATGTCTTCTATTTAAATAATAGTAACTGAACTTAACTGCCAGAATATTTTTGATGCTGAAATGGCCCGACATTGCTCCGATAATGGGGCCTGAAATCGTGTCCGGGGAGACGGATTTCTCAAAAAGGGGCGAAAAATCGCTATAAAATTGCCGACTTTCCTTATAAAATGGCCAAAATTTTGCTAGAGGCAGACGCAGCAATCAATGCCCTATACCAGTCCTGTATCTAATGCAGGTAAAAAGTGCACCTTTCGCTCTCGCCGGGTGAGTGTTCGGTGTCGTAGCCAGGCTCATTGTGGTAAGGGCGCTCGTTTAAGAGAGACTGGATGGACAGAAGGATGGTTTCAATGGTTGAGGACGCAGCCCAACTAGGCCCGCTCCAAGTGCCCAGAATGCTCAAGCACACCTGCAAACAAGCCTATCACATCGAATGCATGAAATGCCTGTTAAAATGTCTGATACTGTATTTGTGTAATGTCAGGTAGCTCTTACGCGAAATGACGTCACTTAACCTAACTTTTCTTTTGACTGCTTAAGTTCCAGCTTCAAGTAACAAGCACATGAGCTTGTTATCTTGGATCATACCACTTTTACGAGTCTACGATGATTTTAAAGCAAGTTATGAGCGATTTTCAGAGGTGTAGTCTTGCAAAAAGCAACAAAATTTTTTGCCCTCCCATAGTGAAACATATTTAGTGATGCAAAACGGCCTTTTTTATCTGACAGATGTCCAGAAACCACTTTTTCTGGTAAATTCGGACGCGAGGAATTCAATGGTGTCGTTCGTTTCGGCATCCAACTATTGTAGAGGGTGCTAGATCAGTTAAACGTTTAAAACGCACTTTTTCTTGTCAATTACGGTACCAGGAATTCATACATGTAACAGATCATCCGCCGAAGGGGAAGGGGTTGGGGGGTCTGGCGCCGGCCGGGGTCTGAGCCCAAATTTTGGGAGGGGGTTGGCACTAAAAACCGCTCAAAAATCGCTATATTTCGGCTGAAAATAGTAAAAAATCGTAACGCAAAGTTCAGTGAACGAACCTTGCCGTTGCGGTACAAGTTGGGATTGAATCTGACGAGGTCGTCTCCAGTGGTCATCAACCGAACTCGTGGTGATTTCAGAGGATAATCTGGCGGTATTCTCAAAACGAAGTAGAAAAAGCCTGTAGAAAAGGCTTAATTGAAGACAACATTGACACACAAATAATGAAAACTAACCGCCTTCGTAGGGCGTGTCGAACGGACCAACAATCAGTGCATGCACCAGAGTCAAATCATTGTCATCCGGCATGGCAAAGATACCTTGAGGTGGGTCCTAAATAAGAAAGCAAAAGTAAGTAATCATTGGTAGACGGTGGAGTCTGATAAAGGAGTTGCTTCTATCTAACCAAAGACCGAACTCACTTTGAAGATGGCCTGCAAGTCTCTCTGGAGTCTTCTAAGAGCGAACGGACTCATCTGTTGGTTCTGCCAGTCAGGGCAGTTCAGCGGGTCCCATGGTTTACTGGTGGCCGCTGTAAACGCTTTTTCTTCTTGTGAACTTGAGTCAGATAGGGTAGGTACAGCTGCAAACCGTTCCAGGCACCTTCAATTATATTTGAAAACATTCAACCAGAGTTGTCAGTGTCAAAAACTTTTTAAAAACCTATTTTAAAAAAGTTTTTTGAAGGCTCAAAAATTTTTTTAAAATCAATGTGCAAATTAAGGCAGAAAATAGGAAAATTCACGTACATACACAGGGTTCGTGCGGCTTTTGTATAGCAAAATTCCCTGCCTTTTCAGCATACATGTAACAGGGGGGTCTGGGGGGTCTGCCCCCACCCGACTTAGGCCAGACCCCCCCCCGAGACGATTTCGCCGACCCCCCTCCGATTTTTCTGGCAAGTAAATTTTTGAGCAAATTTTTGCAATTTTTTACAATTTCAGACACAAAAATTGCCAAAATCGCCTGCAAAACAGCCCTTTTTAGCTGTATTTCAGCCCAAATTAGCGATTTTTGACGTTTTTTAGCCAAAAAATTGCGATTTTTTGGATTTTTGAGCGTTTTTTAGTACCCAACACCCCTCCCAAAATTTTTGCTCAGCCCCCCCCGCCGCCGGCGCCAGACCCCCCCCCAACCCCCCTCCCCCATCGGCGGATGACCTGTTACATGTATGCTTTTCAGTGTGAGGAAAGTGAAACATATACGAGAAAATTTTCAACAATTGGCTTTTTAAAACGTATTTAAAGGAATTCAGAGGGTAAATTTCCGGTTTAAGTCGTATTAGTAGTATATAAAGTCAGAAGACCGATATTCAAAAGGGTGGTGTGTAAAGTTCTGACAGGACCATTTGGCGGCGAGATGTTTCTGCTGCGCTGGGGGGAGGGAAAGGGGAATGGAATGATGGAGGGAAGGTATATGGGACTATAACCCCAAAGCGCTAGAAATGCAGCTTTTCTAGCCGGGTAATTACAGCGGTCGAAGGTCGCGTTTGTCTTTCAACGACCTAGCTGACGAATACCTACCAAATCGACATTTTTTGCCACAAGCGTTGAAGTGCAACCTATTCTAAAAGAGTGTGGGGTAAAACTGTAAGCATCTGGCTGATTCCTTAGCTTAGCCCGCGTTCCATCTGTGGCTTTGGTCCTCCGTTGTTCTTCGTGTCACGCTCCTTGTCCTACTGGTCGTCATGGTGCTAGAGCCAACGTAACAACAAGCTTTTTACTCCAAAGGCACAGTAGAGTGAACACTGCCAGCTTACAGCAAATGGCTGGCCAAAACACGCGCACTACACAAGAAAGAAAACTGAGGCCAACCGCAAGGCAGGCGCACGCGGAGAGAGGGTGAGTAGTTTAACACAACACTGGCTTTGCATTTGGCCGTGTGTTACACACACTTACAGACTAGGGCCGGCTGACACCACATGTCACGCCAACTGATCAATAAACACTGCCTAGATGGCGATACACAAAACAGGGAACATGTACAGACACGCTGGTACATATCAACACCCTTTTCTTCTTAAAAGGCCATCTTCTGTCAGTCTGAGTCACTGTAGTGGTCCACCGGTCTGGCTTTCAAAGAGGAAGGCAGCGTTCCACTGATTGGCGCTCTTCTTCAGTCTCCCTCTGACCTACCTCAGCTCCCATGGCTTCTCGACTGGTTGGGTGGTTCTGGTCTGCACATCCTAGCGAAGTGGCCGACTCTCTGGCAGGTGCGGCACTTACGATCCCACACCTTGCATGATCTGGTGTTTTTTCTGTGACCATGTCTGCCACAGGCTGCACAGACTCCCTCTGCATCTGACTCCCTCTCTGTCTCTGACTCCGAATCACTAGCAGGCTTAGCAGGCTGGGGATGGCGCTCCTGGCCTCCTCTCCACCCCTTCGGTCCTCTGCGCTGATTCCAGTCTCGACTGGCCGCGCCGATCCGATCCGATCCACTCGTATAGACCTCCTGTCAGTTTGGCAGCATCAAGGCGTGCTGTCTCATCTGCTTGCGCGATTTCAGTGAATCTGTCCAAGTTGACGTCTCTCTGGGCCAACAACTTCTCCTGCGTTTCGCGACAACTCATCCCCTTGACCAGCTGTATGGCCAGCAGGTACTCCATCAGGTCTGCCTCCATGATCGCGCCATCTCCAGAAGATTGCGATCGCTGCAGAAACCGATTGGTGAGCTTGCCCTCGGCAGGTCTAGTTGTGTCCACAGCAGTGATGAATGAGGTGAACAGCTGCTCCAATAAGGGCCACGTCAGTACTGGTGACTCCCCTGGATGGGTCCAGTACCGGTCAGGTGGAGGCAGGTACAGCTTGCTAGGTCCCAGTTGTACCATCAGTATAGCGACTGGGCACTGGGCTCCTCCCTAACGATGCACGATTCCTCACTTGCCTGGGTGACATGGGATGCACGAATCTGCACCCGCCTGGGTGGTATGAGATGCACGATTATGCCTCCTTTGGCAACAAACGAGATGCATGACGCTCCCCGTCCAGAGCAAACGAGATGCACGCTTATCCTCCCTCAGCAGTGAGACGTTGTATGAAACCGACTCACTCGTTGGTAGTGGCGGAGGCTCCCTCAGTGGCAGTGGCAGGCCGGCTGGGCTTCGAATTGCACACCCGGCTGGGCTTCGAATTGCACACGCGTCATCACTGTTCTGTCTGTGGCTTTGGTCCTCCGTTGTTGTTCTTCGTGCCACGCTCCTTGTCCTGCCTGTCGTCATGGTGCAAGAGCCGACGCAACAAGCTTTTTACTCCAAAGGCACAGTAGAGTGAACACTGCCAGCTTACAGCAAATGGCTGGCCAAAACACGCGCACTACACAAGAGAGAGAACTGAGGCCCACCGCAAGGCAGGCGCACGCGGAGAGAGAGAGTCAGTGGTTTAACACGGCGCTGGCCTTGCGTTTGGCCATGTGTTACACACACTTACAGACTAGGGCCGGCGGACACGCCATGTCACGCCAACCGATCAATAAACACTGGCCTAGAGGGCCGATACACAAAACAGGGAACATGTACAGACACGCTGGTACATATCAGCCCGGCTGGCCGTAATTTGCCTATTGACCGTAAGTTGCATATTTTACCGTAATTTGCATACTGATTTTTTAATAAAAGTTTTGAGCCTTCAGAAAAGCTTTTAACTTAAGAAATTCAATGAATTAGTGAACCTGACAACTGTGCAACGCACTATGGGTATATATGTGTCGTTACGTGAACACTACATCCACGTTCGCCTCGCACTCCAAGCGGCGCTCCGATCGGATCGGATCCGATGTGGCGGTGGGGCCGTACGATGTTTAGATCAGACCTAAACGGTCCATTTCGCGACCCTTGATATCGTCATCTTGGACTGTGCCCTTCTTTCACTGCCAAGCCACTCCTAGCCATGCTGTTGGGTGCCAATCGTCGCTTGTTGTCTGTCGGGTGACGTCATGATGCTGTCAGATCCCAACGGCCGCCCGGCCAGTGGCACTAAACCGGTATAGCGGCTTTCGGTGCAGCGACTGATCCAGTCGGATCCTACTCGCTATAACCAGCTTTCGGTGGCGGTCTTCTCCAACGCGGCATTCTTTGTGGAGCGGCTTCCGTGCAACGGCAGTTCCAGTCAGTTCCCATTTTACCTACTCGCTGTCACCAGCTTTCGGTGGCCTGGGTGGGGCTTTGTGCCGACGACCAACTATTTGCGGCAAGAAACTTGCCGCGCAGAGAGGATGAACGCACGACGTCGCGCATAGTGGCTTTGCGGCCCAACCATTACACCAACTGCGCCGGCAAGCGGCGCTCAACAACACACACTTGAACAACGCAAACGCGAAGACAGACACGCGGCGAACATACCTAATAGAGGCCAACATCAGAAAGAAAGAGAAAGACAAAAGAGGCGAAGGCAATGATTTGTTCGTGCTTTCACAGTGGTGAATTTCGAAAAACCTGATTAATAGGACAGGAAAATCTGCAAATGAGTAATGCCGACGCACATGAAGAGGAAGACTCTGTGCTGCTGTCGTTCGAACTGGTGCTGGGCACTGACCCCGCTGCTTTGCTTTGTTGATAACCAGACGAGGAACCAACTGCAGACATTATGTAGTCCACCAACAAAATGCTTACTCCAAGAAACCAACAGGGCTGATCGGTAATTTGACAATCAAACTAAAAACAACCGCAGCAATGTTTTTCAGCAAAAGGTTAAAAGCAAAGCACCGTAGCACCGTCGGCCTCATCGGACCGCACTCCTCTGTTATTCTCCTCTTCCGTTTTTAATAAACGCACACCTTTCGGCGCGTATACAAATCGCCTCCCCAGAAAAACGGAAACGGTGAGGACGTGCGGTACGCTGTGGTACACAGTGGTACACCAAGTTTTCCGGGTTTTCCAATGTCACAAATCGCCTCCCCGAAAGTAGGAAAGTTGGAAAATCGCAGTTACACCATAAGAGAAGAGAAATAAGCAGTACTAAGGGCAAAATTAAGTAAATGAGCGCAACAGCTCATGCTGGAAACGATTGCTTGTCGCAAAATAGTTTCATTCAATAAGTCGAAATGTAAAAAAAATGTTACTTTGTGCACGTCCATCCCTGGCAATCTAAAGCTGAAGAACTCGTATTCTGTGGCCTTGCACACAGACTCCCTTTGCCTTCCCATCCCACGATGCTGCCTATTTACCTACCTGTCTGTCATCACTGCCCTTCGGTGGCCTGACAACAACCCTAATTCTAAGCTAACATTAGTGATGTAAAAAATTAATTTAATTGTAATTGAAATTCGCATAATTGACCCGTTTTTAATTTCAATTCAATTAATTTAATTTAATTGAAATTCAAAAGTTGGGCCATAATTTAATTGTAATTTAATTGAAATTCGCCTGGAATTTCAATTATATTTTCAATTATTTCCTGTGGTGAATGTAAGGAAAGAAAAAGTATTAGAGGCGCTAAGGACTTCAAATAAAAACCTATTTAGGGTTTGTCACCTCTTTATACTGACCTAACTATGTTTTGTAATATTTTATGATCTGCTTTTTATTTCGTAGTTCATAAATGCCAAAACAGTGATTTTTGGATGTATGGTGGGTTGACTGACACCCCCTTTTTGGCAAAGGTACCTAGGTAGGAAGTGATGTTGCTCAAAAATGCTGGAAACCTTTAGATTATGCACTGATATATAGTAACAATGAACTAACTGTAAATTTCCCCCAGAATGCCATTTTATGCGTTTTTAAAAGGCAACAATTTAATATTTTCTTGTCTGATTGGACAGCAGGCTAACCAGGTGACTCTAAGCTTTTACATGGACATTTTTCTAAGTCCTGAGTCACTGTCACTGTCTTTTAACAGCAAGATTCCAATAATTTTCAAAAAATTGAAAAAATAATTGAAAAAAATTGCATAATTGAAATTTTCCGAGGTTCCATAATTTAATTGAAAATATAATTGTAATTGAAAATAATGGGAAACTATTTCAATTAATTTAATTTAATTTAATTGAAATTAGAAACTGAGCCCATAATTTAATTGTAATTGAATTGAAATTCAAATTCCATAATTTTACATCACTAGCTAACATGGATTCGGAGTCGGGTTTATGACTGTAAATCGGGTTATTTATGTTTGAGCATAGATCTCAGAAGTCGATTTCTAAATTGCAGGCACGTCAGTACGTAGTCACAGTGTTGATCAAAAAGAGAAAACACTTTAACTTTAAGAAAAAAGCAGGCCCCATTAAATATGTACGTATGTGTAAAAATGCACGGGTATCAAATATCTAGGAATTCATAATCTAAATTCGAAAATGTAACAAGAAAATTGAAAACGGAGTATCACAAATGACTAAAACTGCACATACATACGTACTGTATCACAACAGAAAATCCAATCCACTAACAGCCTAAAAGAAATTCCCAAATTTTTGTTGTGTGAAACGAACAGTTCACAAGAGTAAGAACTAACAGTAATGAAACTTGGTTTCCGGAATCTGCCTCGGGTCCCCTTTCGCAATCTGACTCCCTGCTCGGTTGTTTTCACTACGTCCACGAACGCGACGTAAAGGGTTGAAATAGCTGGACGCACACCCGTAATTCGATTAACTTCATATTGCAGCGATTGCAACGATCGCAGGTTATGATTTCGATACTTTTCGATTGCATTAAGCACATCCAGACTCGACTTCCAACCATTCTTTATAGATGGTGCAACGGAAGGAGGATTCACGTTCGGAGAACGTTTCCGATTTGCCGGCGTTACCGATATGCAAATTTTTTTGGTGATGGTTGTTCTTGTGCATGTTTTCCTAATTTCCAAAATGTGGGGAAGCATTTTCCATTTTTTAGATTTTCCATTTTCCAACTTTCCAACTTCTTGGGAGGCGATTTGTGCCCGCCCGACACCTTTCTCCGGGAGATGATAATCGCTGGAATGGAACGGGAATCACTTGAACGGCAAATTAGACCGTCAAAATACTTTAAACGCATCCTGCAACTATTTACGGATTGTATGCGTCTGGAACCACCTACACGCAACTAGAGATGCAACCGTAAACCGGTATTATCCGGTATATACCGGATTATCCGGTATTTTTTTGGGTCTATTCACTATCCGGTATCCGGTATTCATAATACCGGATAATACCGGATATTTTAGATGGTAGGTGTACAGCTCTGCAACTGTTCCATCCATGTAGTAGCGTGTTTTTAACTGAAATCACTTAAGCTCCGTTTGTAAACAGTCAGTTTCTCGTTTACTCTGCATAATGACCAGGGATAGTTTACTACCGGTACAACATAACAGCTACACCAGTGCTACTTGTACTAAATAACTCCACCATACTATCTCTTAAACACGCGGAAAGTTCAAAATTTCAGATTTGTTTTGATTGACAGCAACTTTTCAGCCTTATCTAGCCTGTAGCCAACCGGCTTCTTCTCTCATCATAGATGTTCTGTTGCACTATAGGGTCAGGCACCTCATCATTAATGTACTGTCTGTACTGATCTTTGTCACGTCTCAGATAATTAATCATCGAACCAGTGCACTGATCCTTTCCTCTTGAGATAACGCGTTCGTCAACATTAAAAATAGAGTGTCCGTCCATCCTCCGTTTCAGCGAAAAACCGCCAAATTTTACCTCTTTTCTCTTTCGGCATAACGATTTACTGTTTACATAATCAACTAAACCAGTTTTAGCAATAAAAAATGAAGAAATTCGACCTTTTCTTGAAGAAAAAAGAAATTTCTATCTAACTTTGATTCCTATTTGCTACACACCTGACGATTCTAAATTATCCGGTATTACCCGGTATCCGGTCTTCTGAAGAATTATCCGGTATACGGTATCCGGTATCCGGTATATTATTTTACGGTTGCATCTCTACACGCAACATAATACCGGATGGAGCTAGCTTTCTCAGCTCTGTTTGTTTGCTGTCTATTCGGACGTAAAAAGTTTTTTCTTCTTAAAAAATCATGGACATGCATCAACATCAACAGCAGGTGGGATTGCAACACAGTTTTAAAAACAGAGCAGAGCTTAGTCTCAGATAATAGTTCATCATAAGGTTTTCATACTTTTCCGGACAAAAAATATCGAAAATTTCAATACGAAATATCGCGATATCGATATCGATATTGGAAAAACGGTCAATATATCGAGTTTTCTGGGAAAATGGTCAATATCGATATATCGGCAGAACCCTAATATTTCGGAGCTGTGCCCTGACTGCAACCTTGAGCGGCACACCACCAGCCACCTATTTGACTGTACAACCAGACCCACGCTTGTGACGGTACAGGATCTATGGACCGACCCAATCGCCTCTGCCGCTTTCCTTGGGGACATAGCTGCATGCGGCTATTAACAACAACAACAACAACAACCCTAATATTACCTATGCAGTTATCTTCTTAATTAATCCAGAAAACTTGATCGATGGCAAATCGATAATACAAATGATTGAGAATGAATCGTTTGAGTAAAGTTCGAAGAAGGGGTGGACATTTTTTGGCCCATACTGTATACACAGAGTGTGCCAAAAAATAACCCAGCAGATTTTTAATGGTGAAGTAACCTTGTTTGTATGTCATGGAAAATTAAAAGCTTGTTCATTGCCAAAATCTGTTCTGATTTTGAGGACAAATTCTCTGGAGCTAAGCAGAGTATCATGACAAAAATTTCACCAATCTTTCAAGAATTTATTTGTCTTTCGTTCAAAAAACATTGATTCAAATCGGTTGAGATTACTGTTGCTAAGTAAATTATAATTATAATTTTAATTATATTTTTTAGAAATTTACTAATACAAGTAAATTGCTTGGTAAGCCAACTATAATTAAATTATATTTCAAATAAATTTACTTAGCAACAGTACCGGAGAGTGCTGCATAGGGTACCCCTCCAGATAGTGTACCCGGGGTACACTAATTGGCACTTAGTGCCGGATTGTGTACCCGGGGTACACTATTTGGAGACAGGTTTCATGTCATGGGTGTCCAGAATTTTCTACATTACGGTAACTTTAATGCTGTTTTAAGAATATTTTTGCGGGATTTTCAATCTTCTTTCCTGACATTTATTAACGATCTTCCTGAAGTACTAAAGCATAGCAAAATCAAACTGTTTGCTGATGACTCCAAAATCTATTTTTCCGTCCCTACACTAATTGGCAATACTGTACTTTCAGATGATTTAAACGCGGTGTTCAACTGGGCTAAGACTATGCAATTGAATATTGCATTGCATAAATCTTCAGTCCTACATCTGTATCCCCGACTCAACTCAATGTTCGAATACACAGTTGATGGCACAATCATTCCCACTTCTGAATGTGTTCGGGATCTGGGGGTTTTGATTACTCCCGACCTAAAATTTACAGCCCACTGCAATTTCATTACTAATAGGGCTCGCGTTATGGCCAATCTTATTCTGTCGTGCTTTGAGCTAAAGAATCCTGATTTTCTCATTAAAATGTTCAAAACGTACGTCCTAGATTAGAATACGGGACCCAAGTTTGGTCCCCTCATTTGACAAGAGATATTCAGAAAATTGAATCTGTGCAGCGTTTCTTTACTTCTAAGATCCCTGGGCTTGGTTCTCTCCCTTATGAAATTCGTCTAGTAGCTACGGGCTTACAGTATTTGGACATCAGGAGAATACAAGCCGATCTTGTATTTGTCTATAAACTGCTTCACGGCATAGTTGATATGTCATGCGAAGAGTTTTTCTCTATAGCACCCCAAACTGTAACTCGTAGCCACTCTTTACAACTATCTGTTCAACGAGCACGGCCTAACACAAGACATTTTTCTTTTGCTTGTAGAGTTGTCCCGATATGGAACAGTTTACCTGATAATGTTTACCTGATAATTTACCTGTTTCCCGATCCGTTAAAATCTTTAAGGAGGCAGTCAGTCGCTTAAATCTTTCGTGTTTTACTAATAGATAGGCTTGGGTTATAAAATAGCTATTATATGGCTAACTCAATGCCTTTTCCTTGACTCATATCGTTACTTTGTACTATCATTATGCTACATGTGTGTCTGGGAATAAACTTTACTTTACTTTACATAAACTCACAGGAAAGAAAGTTTTGGCCAAACCACAGTCACTCACATGGCAGACACAGTATCTGGATTGCAAAATTGCATTTTTCCTCAGAAATCGCGAAAACAAGTGTTTTATCATGATTTCGCTAAGTGCCGGTTAGTGTACCGGGTACACTAATAGGATCTCATTTTTGTTTCGGAAAATGCTAAGTGCTGGTTAGTGTACCCGGGTACCGAATGCAGCACTCTCCGGTACTTGAGATTAACATCTGCTTCACTAAAAGTCTGTTCGATTGTTTTTTAGCACACCCTGTACATGGTGCCACTACTCCAAGTACCAGTAACATCATAACTGTAACAATCAGGCACTTACGCCGTTTATAGTACTGGCACCATATAAAGTGCCGGTACCATATCCCTTACTAGCAGAAGCTACTCCATTTGGAGTAGTACCCCACATTGAATCACGCTTTGCGTGCGGCTGTTTTTTAGCATAAATGTGATTGGAAAATAAAAGTGCAGAAAAAAGTGATTAGTCACTCGCGCTTTTTTGTCAGACAATACACAGTGCTGCATACAACGCGTGATTGACCAGTCACGTCTTTTTGACAATTTCAGTGATTTTAAAAACACATTTTGCGTGATTACCATTTTTTGGCGCGCATTGCATGTCCCTGTGGCCAGGCACGCAAAAAATTTCTGCGTCTAAGAGATATATGATATCACTTCATTCAAATTTCGTACCATATATGGTAGTGGTGGCATATATGGCACCGGCACCAATGGTCATTCCCCAAACGTGGGGATACCATATATGGTACCACGACCCTAAGTACCCTTAAAAGTGCTAAGTAGCATTTACAGGGTGTCCCAAAAAATGACAACATTTCTTTTTGCTGCCATTTTCGTAAATTTTGACCAAATTGACTGAAATTTGAAACATAAGTGCCAAAAAAGTGGGAATTTTATGTGTTAAAATTTGGTGCATCAGGATTGACCCAGTCCTGAAAAATTCAACAATATATAAAATTGCGAAATTTCAATTAAATGTAGAAACAGCATAAAAAATGGAAACTTTTCTTTTTGCTGTATCTTCTTTAATTTATGTCGGAATTGGATGAAATTTTGAATATATGCGCAGACATTTTGTAGCTCAAAAGTTCTTGCATTAATCAGTCCATTTCGCTAGTTCTTGGAAACTAAAGAAAATCAGAGTTTTTACTGCAGCAAAATAAAGAACGTGCAAATACTGAGAACTAAGGAATAAAACACCATCCAGATGACCTCCGTTTGAGTTAATACACTGCTGCAACCGTTTCCCATAAGCATCATAAACATTTCTTAGCATGTTTGGGGTGACAGACCGAATTACGCTTACAGGAGCTTCATTACAGCTAAGGGGCGCGAAAATCAATGTTGTCGTTGTATTGTGATCGGGATTTTTTATGTCAAGAGCTGGGCTGTGTTCATGCGCCAACTTTTGATCTACAAATCAACCCGTTATTCTGCGCATATATTCAAAATTTCATCCAATTCCGACCTAAATTAAAGAAGATACAGCAAAAAGAAAAGTTTCCATTTTTGATGCTGTTTCTACATTTAATTGAAATTTCTCAATTTTATATATTGTTGAATTTCTCAGGACTGGGTCAATCCTGATGCACCAAATTTTAACACATAAAATTCCCACTTTTTTGGCACTTATGTTTCAAATTTCAGACAATTTGGTCAAAAATTGCGAAAATGGCAGCAAAAAGAAATGTTGTCATTTTTTGGGACACCCTGTATGTTCTAAATTTCATCATTGGTCAACATTTGCGGAAGTGGCAGCAAAAAGAAATGTTGTCATTTGTGGGACTCCCTGTAGTTTGTTCGTTTGTTTGTTTATTTATGAGTTCCGCTGTCCTTTCGGACAGCTCAGGATACCCCTCGCTCTTTTCAGAGCCCTTCAATGGGGTAGCCCTGTCTACGAACAACCCTCCCCTTAGCTGTCCCCTTAGTGCAACGGCAGTGCCGGTTCGGTTCCCATTTACCTACTGGCCGTCACCGGCTTTCGGCGCTCTGGCTTGGGCTTTACGTCGACTACTTCCAGTTGCTTCGACCGGATTTGAACCCGCAAACAACCGCTCTCACGGATGCCGGGGCCGCCGTAACACACGAGATAGCGTAAACTACCCGTGGCCAAGACGCGACACAAGTACGTAGTATTACTGCTTGCAGTTTTGTACTGCATACAGTACATTGTACGTGCGTACTTTTAAATTTTGTCGAATGAACGTAGGGCCAGGTTCAGCCTAAAAGCTTACATAAGTGTAGCCTTATACAATTCTATGTAATTCAAATAAAAGTGTTAGTCTACGCCTGTTTCGCTGGGGTAGTGACCCTTGCAGTCTAGTTAATAGTTGCAGGATGCATTTAGATAGAGAGCCTTCTGACGGTCTAATTTGCTATTCCAGCGATTTCCGTTCCATTCCAGCGATTATCATGGCCGTTAAATTCCATTCCAGCGTTGCATTCCAGTGATTATCATCCTTTCGCCCATTAGCGGCCTTTTCCCCCACCGATCCGACGACGCCGACGGTGCTGCTTCCTGCCAAAGATGCGCTCTCGCATTCAGACCATTCTTAATTGTTTTTCCCCTGTTTTTTTTGCGTCTTTAGTTCCTGCATAGGTAGGAAAGTCCTCTGCTAATATGGCTGACGCCCATTCCTACAATTTTTGCAAGTTTCTTCTTTCTGATTGGTTTTTTAACCTAATTAATAATATATATATAGTACTAGGCAAAAAATTAGTTATAATACTATTAGTCGTGCCACAAAACAACACCAAAGTGTATAGACATGCAGCCATTCACAGCACAACAATAGCTGCTTCTTTCATATGTAGGCAGAGATCACTATTATTAACCATGTTTAGTCTGTTGTGGAACTGCAACTAAATAACCCAGACTTTTAAAACAGAACCAAAGTTTCAGTTGGCAAGACACTTTACAGACGATCTTTTCGAGTCTGGTTAGGTTACCTTACAAATGCCGTTCTGTGCCACTTCGGTACCGTACGCCCATGCCATGGTCTATCTATTCGGAAAACACTTTTTGGTTGGATATTATACGAACTACGAACCGTGCAATAGAGATGCAATTAGAGAGAGCATCAACCATAATAATCTGGTATTTTTTAGCTGAAAAACACTATCCGGTATCCGGTATTGTTTACGTATTATCCGGTTAAAATACCGGATAATCCGGTATTTTTCAGATCCGAAGCACTCACTATCCGGTATTTTTCTTTGCGGTTGCATCTCTCTCTAGATGCAATGCAAACTCACCCATCAAATCGTCACGGCCGCTCTGTGCTTGTGTTTGGTTCACATCACTTTGAGCAGATCTTGTAGGTGCTTAGAGATGCGGTCGAAAGAAGAGACGACGGCGCCAACTCCGCTGGCAACAACATCCTGCTCAACAGAGTCAAGTGACGTTGACCGAGTGACAACGGAGCGCACGCAGATGGACGACACCACCGGTCGTAAGCAAAGGCGACTGAAGCCTTCTCTGTCCTCTTCGACTCAGAGCTCCGCTCAACCTACTCATCCTGCATTGGAAGTGCGCTCCTCTCGTTCCCGCAGTCCCAGTGGCACTGAACAACGGTACGCTGATTATTATTATGTTGCAGTACGCCATTCCAGATAATCCCTAGTTTGTGGGGGCCCACACCTACACAGGCCGGGAGCCCGGCAACATACCCCTCGCCGGTCGATGCCAACCCCTCCGTCCTCCATAACCCCTTGCCAAAATTTTTCGTTCGCATCGCGCTAGTCTAGATAAGCGAGTTTGGCTTTTCTGGCTGGGGGTACGTGCGGTCTTAGTGGTAGTCCGGAGCGACAACGCCAAACCGGCCGCCGGCGCGCCGGGGGCCCACCCACCCCCCACGCCCCGTCGGAATTTTGCGGACTTTTATAAAAACCGGCTATTTTGCACCGTTTATTTCTTTGCAATTGGCCTAGCCCCTCCGTAGCAACTCATACCTCTGCAGATTTTTACGGCCCATATATGCTTATGGCCATACATGTAACAGGTCATCCCCCGATGGGGGGAGGGGGGTTGGGGGGGTCTGGCGCCGGCCGGGGGGGGTCTGTGCAAAAATTTTGGGGGAGGGGGGTGGGCACTAAAAAACGCTCAAAAATCGCAATTTTTTGGGTAAAAATTGCCAAAAATCGCTAATTTGGGCTGAAATACAGCTATTTGCAGGCGATTTTGGCAATTTTTGTGTGTGAAATTGTAAAAAATTGCAAAAATTTGCTCGATTATTTACTTCCCAGAAAAATCGGAGGGGGGGGTCGGTGAAATCGTCTCGGGGGGGGGGGGGGGTCCCATCCGGGGTGGGGGTGTGGCCTATTTCGGGTGGGGGGGGCCGACCCCCAGACCCCCCGGTTACATGTATGCTTATGGCATCCATTATTGAGAAGGTTTTATTGAATATGATCTGGATAATAGAAAAAAGTCAGATTCAGAATGGTGGATTACCAACTACTCCAAAAATCGAAAACGTGGAGTTAAATCGCGGACCCGGTGCCGGTTTTTGTTTTGCAAAACGCTCCGGAGGGCCTGTTTTCCACAATTAAAAGAACCCCTAGATACGCATCAGTATAGGCTACGCACTGGAGACCTTGTTTTCCAAAATTAAAAGAACCCTATATACGCATCAGCATAAGCTAAACAAAGAGGAGGCACTGCTTTCCAAAACCAAAACCGGCACCGGATCCGCGATTTAACTACACGTTTTCGAGTTTTGGGTGTAGTTGGTAATCCACCATTCTTAGTCTGACTTTTTTCTAGCTAAGCGTGAATCGAAAAATGTTTTGCCGATTTTTATAGCCTTACTGCCATGCATAAACTACGTATGTATTGATTTTTAGGAGAGTATTGCCAGATCGTTTACTAATCTGGACCCTCAAATCACGGTTGCTGCGATTCCTGCTGCATTCAAAGCAATTGGCCTTGAAAAACTTTTGGCTTGCGCGACAGCAGACAGTATGTTCCATACGTTTGCTTCATACATGTAACAGGTCCGGGCCGGCATGGGGAGGGGATTTCCGTCAGGTGCGTGTCGAGTAGGGTGTTTCGCTCAGAAGGGGTCCAAAGTTCAAAAAGCTCCAAAACTCATGGAAATGCGTTTTTAGAACTTTTTTCTCAGTAAGTTGGATAAAAATCGCTATTTTAATCTGCCAAATAGCGTAGAGCCAAAACAAGCAAAAAAAACGATGAAAAGGGCTTCCAAAAACACCGATTCCTCTTAAATTTCAGCAGCGGAAACGCCAAATTCGGTTTCTACAGGCTTTTCAAGCGAATTTTAAGCTAAAAATTAGTGATTCCTGAGTCAGTTTGTTAGTGCTGGAGCCACTACATACAGGATTAGTAGTTGTATTTTTAGGTTGGGGGCGTGAGGGGGTTTGGCCTTTCTATCTAGGGGCTAACCCCCTAGTACATGTACATATGGTTTGCTTGGGGTGTCAGTGGCGTCAGAGGGACAAATCTACTGTAGTAAGGGGCCTGAGATGGCCTCGGTGGTGGGTCCCAAAAATCGCTGTAGAATTGCCTCTATTTTGCTTGAAAAAGCGCAAAAATGTTTCACTCGGAGTATGGACGACCGAAGGGGTGGTATAATCCGGTCGGCGATGGATATACCAGCCCAAAGCCTCGGCCCATGCATGATGAATGGTGTGGAATATGTACGTTTCTACATTTTAGAGGTGGTTGCTTTTGGAACTTGTATCTACTGTGCTCATGTATGGAGTAGTTTTAATAGCCTTTCTGACTGCTGGACCCTATTACAAAAAAGCTACTTGTAAGTGACACAGTTTTGTATGCATGCAATGCAGTTAGCGCTTGACTCAGGCGTGTATCACGACTTTGGTCTGCCGAGTTCGGGGGTTCTGTCTTTCTACCAGTCGATGGCGTGTAATTTGCATGACTACTGCATTCACTCTCCTCAAGCCAACAGTTGTAGGTGGGAGTCGTCGAAAGCAGTTGTCTCTGATACATGAGCTCACTTGCAGATTCTTGAGCCTTGAGCCCATTCTAAAGGTGTTGAATATTTCGTCGGACACAGATGCACCGCTCACTGCCGAGGTGTTCGAGAGTGTGCAGGCAATGCTGGTCTTGCTGGCTAACAGCTCCTATGCTCCACAAAGACACACCGAGCTGGTCAATGTTGTGAGGCTGGTCGACTGTGTCGACGTGCGCAAGTACGCTGGCAAAAATCTTACAGCTGACCTGTGGCGCTGTCTGAGCAGTGGCTCTCCTTGGGACCTTTTAATGGTGTGGCAAGCTGAACAGCTGCTCAACGATTCCTCTGTTTTCATTGACAGCAGCTTTTTCACCAACTCCACTCTCAAGGTTCGTTTTCCAATTAAATAAGCACTTGTCAATCAACGTACGTCTAACAACAGGTCCGTTGCGCATAGGTAGGAAAGTGGTTCAAAATTTAAAAATCGCCAAAACACCTGGAAGTACGCTTTAGCGTGTTTTGTCTAATAATAACGCTGAGATTGGTCCTCACAAATTGGATTCTTTCTTAACTACTGTAAATCGGCTTTTTCGTGGATTTTTTTCGTGTTCCTGATTGGTGTGAAAAACTACAGTCGGCGAAAGGGTTTCAATCGGCTCTGAGTACAGTAGACTTCCAGGCTTTCGAATGATACAATAATTGGCTCTCTGCTATTTGCCGTTAACCCCACAAACGGTGTTAAAGTTTCTGTAACCCAAATTTTTGCCATTTCAGTATTTTATTGTATGTAACACTTGCAATCATACTTTTTCGCATTAACTTAGCCGTGCTTCGGAAATTCACAGCCTTCTAGTAGATTTTAAACAATCAAGTTGGTTGCATCTTCGTAACTCGCGCCGTAGAAAATCAGCTTGGGTCGACCTTAGAGACGCACGGGCCTGTCCTAAAAAAACATTTTTTTCGACCTGGGCCTAGCCGGGCCCTTATGAAAACCCTATTTTTGTGGCTGGTTTTTCTGAAATCCTCTAAAATTCCTCTGCCAGGTGATCAGGACCGGCCTGTGCATGCAGGTCTCTAGTCGGTCTGGTCAGGTCTGGTCAACTTCATACGTAGGTTTAGCTCGCTGAGCATGGTGAATCAAATCACAGAGAGTGTTGCCAGGCGAGATGCCAGCATTGCCAGCAATTGAGCTGCAGTGTACTTTGACAGGCAGCACATTGGTAAGACACGATGCAGGTGGACAATCGAGGTCATCAAATGACACCCAGTAGCAGTACGTAGAGCAGAGTTTTGTGGAGCTGCGTACAGTAGTTAAAAATGGGCTGAACAGCTGGCTTTTAACGTGACTAGAAGAGTTAAACGTGACGCTTCTGTCATCATCATTGCTGCTGTTTTCGTACCCATTCCCTAATAATATTTATGTGACATTGTTTGTTTTGCTTTTGTTTGTCTGTCTTCCACTATCCTTTCGGACAACTACATGTATGAGCATCCCATGCCCGATTCATGGCCCTTAAATGGGGAGCCCTCCCCTTTGCTGTCATTAGTCACGAAATAGTCATGTTGGTCTGATCGTAGGGCCGTGCAGCCCCCACTACGTATATCGGCTGTGATTAGGAGCAACGGCAGCTCCTGTTCGGTTTCCAATCCCAATTCGTACTAGCCATCACGGACTTTCGGTGGCCTGGGAACGCCGGGGGAGCCATGACATGGGACAGCGATATCGACAAATGGCTGTCTATTGATTACGTTTAGATGCTGTTAAGCGGAGAAAGTGATCAGAAAGCTGGCTTCGGTCGTATGTTATCGAAGGCGATCAGAAGCACGGGTACTCGCTTGCAGTATTTGGGCATCCCTGAAGATGAATATCAAGATCTGTCTTCACGCACTCCGAGAAACTGGACTTGCGTTCTCAGTTTGGGTCTCTACAGCCGGCCTTCGGTTGAGTATGGTTATGTAAGTCTAGCACTTGCCTGTATATTCGGCACTCTACGTACAGTATCTAGGACACAGCCGTGCAGCGGTACACAGGTCTGAATTGGCGTGCTCTCACTCTGCTTGAAATTTTTTCTGCAATGAAGATGAGGCTGGACCAGATGGAACCGTTGATGAGCCAGTTGTTGGAGGCTCTGCGTGTGTTGTTTGGCCAGTTAGAGTCACAGGCAGACTCACAGCTGCCACGGCCTAAACGACCAAATCCGCGGAAAAGTGGCAAAAAATGCGGGCACATTTTGGTGCAGCGCAAAGGTGCTTTTAGCCAGCCACATTTGTTGAAAGAGAGTGGTGGCTTTCAGAGCATTGTGGAGGAGTGGATAAACGCACCTTCTCCACCTTAGTTGATCAGTTCATTCAGGGGTACACACTGGTGACGCCAGATAACCAGTTCACGCGGGCCGTTGTTGAGAAGGTACACGTACGCACTGTCTTCTGATGTGTATGTGATTGTTTTAAGATGGAACAACCGTTGGCTCGCATAAGTGATGGTTTGGATGTATTGCGCAATCTGTACGACAACGCCGAGCGAGACCAAGCAAAATTAAAGAATAGCACAATTTACCAAGCATTTCTGGTAAGCTGGTCGTCCATTGGTGCGCAGTGTCGATGAGAGGCTGGTTGCAGAACGTGCGGCACATTAACTCGTCGATGAAAAAGATTGTGGACGAAACCAGCGTGGTGTCGCAGATAGATAGCATTCTGCATGTTCTGCCCGGAAAATTCACCATCAATAACGTCAACTGGCTTGTCGACTCGTTGACCGCAAAGTCGAAGAAGAATTCTTTGTTCGGACGACTTAAGAGAATTATCGGCAGCAGTGTGTTGGATTCCCCCGATGGACCAGTATGACAGTCAGGCACTTAACGCCGTTTATGGTACCGGTACCTAGGGTAGTGGTACCATGTATCGTACCCCCACGTTCGGGGCCTGTGGTGGTACTATATTATGGTACCACTCTGTTCAGATTTCGTACCATAATGGTAGTGGTACCATTGTGTTACCGGCACCCGTGGCCATGGGTAGGGGTATCATATGGTGCCGGTACCATATGGTGACGGTACCATTTATGGTACCACCACAGTCGCCGAACGTGGGGGTACCATATGGTATCACTACCCTAGGTACCGGTACCATATATGGTGTCAGTACCAAAAACGGCGTTAAGTGCCTGACTGTATGATGTATACTAATTGTGCAACACTGATACGCCGGGACAGAGTACTCCCTTTAGGCCTACACTAAGTGGCTCCCGGAAGGATAGTAGCAATGTTCTAATAGTCCAAAATGACTGAAGTAGACGCTAGGCGGGTCTGCCAAACATTTGAATGGTTTGAGTAGCGCGGAGGTTTTCTTCGTCAGATGATTTCTCGATTAAACTAAGATTATCAGCAGTGTAGGCATCATTAAGCGACTGTAAAACCTCAAGAGGTACGGGCCCAAATATTTTATAAAATTACATGTAGCAGAATGATGTGCATGACTTTGGTGTACGTCATACATGTAACAGTTGGGGCACCCGACCTGCCGACCTAGGGGGAGGGGGGTTTGGCCTAACCACCCTAGTGCACGTATGGTTTTACGTTCGTACAGAAGTACGTTTAGTGTTTCCGGGGTCGCGGACGGTTTCAATTGGTGCAAAACGAGTCGCTGCTACAGTCAGTCGGTCAGTGTCTGATGGAGGAAAATCTGTATGCCGGAGGAGTGGTGTTCATGGATGAAAAGCTGGATATTGAGCGACCGCCGAAATTAATCGTCTACAAGCTACGACCGCCCCCAGCCAACACGGGAACTACTTTCTTTCTCCTTAATCTGCAGGCGTCCAATGCACCGCCGCAGGGTCATCCTTCCAGCTATGTGATGGTGCATCAATTCGCCATTTATGTTGACTTGGTAGACCACGCCATCGTACGAGTGATCGCTGAAAACACCTTCAATGCCAGTCACTTGATTCCGTTTGGCACGCGACTCACTCGTTTGCCGGAACCCTGCAGCCTCGAAATATTGTAAAGCATACAAACAACCGTCTCACTCACATCCTCGTCTAATTTTCAGTGGTATTCGCTCGATCGCAACATTTTTACCCGACGTAATTGTGTTCACTTCGACCATAACTATGGTATGGCTGATTAACAACATGATATTCGAAAAGAATCAGCATGTTCGAGACTATTTCAAGGTACGCACAGAACACAATACTACGTACACGAACACGAGATTGGTAGCACGATAAAAGCCAGCTACATAGTATTGTAGAACATAAACAAAGTCTGTTCACCGTGTTTATAATGTTTAGGAGATGTTGCAGTTGAGTTAACTAGAGGGCCAGTGTGTTTTACAAAGTGACGGGTTAGTTATGTGATTTCAGATTAATGGTATATCAGACAAGACGTACTGGCTGAGTTGGGGTTTTGCGCCGTTCGTCAAGATTTTTCTCCAGCAGTTCGTGCTGGTCGTTTTGCTGTCGGGCGTTCCGCTGCTGCCCTACACCAACGGTTTCTGTTTGCTGCCGTTCTGTTTCCTGTTCGCACTAGCCGTCGTGCTGCAGTGTTGCTTTCTCTCACTTCTCTGCGACACCTTCACAACTGGCGTTATGGTCTTACTGACTGTCACAGCCGCTTCCTATGGACCGTACATGATTTTCTACAACTGGAACCTTTCCGGCAGTGTTATTTGGATAATGGTACATGCACTGTACTGCATGTGGCTATCGTCGTTTGTCTGCTCTTTTAGTGTTTCCTGCCGCAAAGTGCACTTGGCTGGGCGTTCAACTATGTAGCCTGGTGGGAGTACTTTATGCTTGGGTTGCAGTGGTCCAATTTCTTTCTGCCGGCGCAGTTTCATGGATTCGCCTTCGGCTACGCTATGATCATGCTGCTAGTTGATTCGTTGATTTACGTACTGGCCATTTGGTATCTGTCAAATGTACAAGAAGGTCGGCACAACGCTGTCGTAATGCCTGTCTACCAATCTGTTCCAGGTTGGCCACTGACATTTCCTTTTGGCAAGTCCTACTGGACTGGTCGGTTTACTACGCCCACCGTGGTGCCGCACCTTCCTACTGCTACAGCGCGCAGTGCTACTGGTATGTAATGCAGTTGTACTAATGCCTTTGTCAGTGAACAAACAGACAGGTACCAATGCACTTAGCAGTTTTCAATGATTGTATGAGTATGCTTGTGGGATATTTCAGTAACTTTTTTCAGTTAAAAGTATATCGCTATCAGGCGATTTGGAAGAGAGGCCGCCGAAATGTTCGGTGCTGAAATTGGAAAATCTAGCCAAACAGTACAGGGGTGGACATTTGGTGTTACAAAATGTAAACTTGGAGATTCGCACAGGTCTGGTCACTGTGATTGTGGGTCACAGAGGCAGTGGCAAAACTACTCTTATGTACGTACCTCTTGGACGAGCTCAATTACGTAAGGTGTTTCTTGCTTTTCAGGCACATTTTGTGCGGAAAACAAATGCCGAGCAGCGGTAGCGCTATATTCTTCAACACGTACAACGTTTGGAAACACATTGATCAGATCCGACAGTCAGTGGCGTTTTGTCCGCAGGAAGACACGCTGTGTGACGAGTGCGTTTCTTCCTGCTTTCCAGTTTGACCGTGTCTCTTCAGTCTGACTGTCAGTGAGCATCTTCATATGCACGCAGCTTTGATGGGATGGTCGAAGAAGTCGGCCGAAACCAAATGCTCTCAGTTGCTGTCCGAGCTGCAGATGCTCAAATACCGTCGCCGCCAGACTAAATTTCTAACCGGTCTGTTCATACATATAACAGGTCATCCACCGAAGGGAGGGGTTGGCGAGGTTTGTCGTAGGCCGGGGGGTCCGAGATCAAATTCTAGGGGCGGGATTGGGTACTAAAAACGCTCAAAAATCGCAGTTTTGGGCTCAAATACAGTTCAAAAGTGCTGTTCTATGTCCTACGTATGTTCTACGTCAGAAATTCTAAAAAATAGCAAAAATTTGCTCAATAAATTACTTGCCAGAAAATCGGAGGGGGAGGGCGGAATAATCGTGTTGGGGGTGGTCTAAGTCGGGTGGGGCAGTCCCTTGTTGCATCGTATTGGTCTGTTGAGGTGAAGTGGAATGTGCAGCTGTGCAGTACGGGTGGGTTTTAGCGAGCCAACGGAAACTACTTATGGCGGCTATGTCGTTTGTGGGCGGTCGCGAGCTGGTTGTACTGGACCAGCCGACCGTCGGTCTCGATGCTGATGGACGAGCTAGAATATGGAAGTATTTGACTGAGAAACGCAACAGTGTGTTAGCACTAGCACAGTATACGGAATATTTTAGAACCGGCATTGTTGCAGAGCGGTCAGTTCTGGTCTTAACCGGCAACATTGAAGAAGCTGAAGTTCTCGGCGATATCGTAGCATTTCTCATAAACGGCACTATCAATTGCGGTGGTTCATTGCGTTTTCTATGCAATCGTTTCGGAGAAAATTCGTATCAGATTGTGATCACTTGCACCCCTGAGAAACTACCTTACGATGATCAGAGTATGTTCGTGCGTCCAACGACTGAGCGCTTTTCTTTGACTCGCCTTCACTTTGCAGAAGCGCGAGAAACGGTCGACGGCATCAGATCGGCGGTGAGCAGTTGTGTGCCCTGTGCTCTGGTCGGTCGTGAAGGCTGCAATCTCACCTTCCGCCTGGTCAGAACGATTGGAGTGGCAGATCAGACACTCCGCATTAAATCTGCGCTCCAAACTTTGTGGGCGCAAAAAGAATCGTTGGGCATAAGTTACGTCCGACTGCACGATGTCACTTTGCAAGAGATCTTCGTGCGACTCTCAATCACCGCAGATGCGTCCACTCGGAAGGGTACGTTCGTACGTGCACACTTTCTTTTCTGCAGTCAGTTGAACGAACCTACTGTACCTATTGATAGGTTGTTGGAAAGAATGGATGTAAACGTGCCATAGAGTTCTAGTCACATTCAGCGATCACCTCATTTCGGCCGTTACCCATTAGGACAAGTACAAAATCAATACTAAGGAAACAGGCCAAAATGACAAGTTTTAATGTACATCAAGTATAGTAAATTAATACAAACAACAGTGTAGAAGTTGGTGACGCGAGCTCTTCATTCTGAACTGCAATTCTTGACTGGAGCACAGCAACGCTTGATGCACAGCAGTACTACAGTGATGTCTCGTTAATCCGGACAAGTTGAGACCAGCCAATCTTGTCCGGATTAACGAATCAAAGCTAAAACACTGTTTTTCGCGTCAAAGGCCTAAATGACAGCTTTTTGTTAGTTGTATTTCAGTTGATTATAGCTTCAAAAAGGAAAAAATAATCACATTCTCACTAAACGAAGAGCATTATTCAATTGAAAATTCACGCCTGAATTGAAAAATTGTGCATGGATTTTTGTCCAACCAAATTAACCAAATCCGGATTAACGAATCACTTTACCATACAAATTTCGAAGTTGGGGCCCCAAATCTTCTGTCTGGATTAACGAGTCATATAACATGGGAGGAAATTGGGACCTGGCCTAATCTTGTCCGGAAGGCGAATAACCGGATTTAACGAGGTCCGGACTAACGAGACATGACTGTATATAAACACTACTTTCACTTTCCACACTCGCTCAAGCACACAAACATTCTGTGATTTCTTAGTTGCCGAAATGCAGAATGACATGCATCCAACCAACCACACATGGGCCGGGGGTGGCGTGGACTTATACTGTGCTTGCTGGTCAAGTCCCTCCGAGGGCCACACTCCCTCAGAGAAAAGTTTGACGACTTCTATTGAGGAAGTCGGGAATTGTACAGTTGTTTAGCGACTATTTCAGGAAGTTGGCTTACCCACCTTCCCTGACCAGCTGATACCCCTCCAATTTTCCTTCCCCATGTATGCACACCTGGTCTGGACCAGGGAGGGGCTTATACATGTACGTACTAAACAGGCAGTACGAAATTTGCCCCGCCCAGTGGATGAGCGCACAAGCACGCGCACAGTGGCTTTGCGGTCTAAATCACTGCACCAACTGTGCCGGCTTTGACACCCCATGTACGTACGTACAGTATGCATGTCACCCATAAATTTTTTGGCGACCTGTTTGCGAAATCAGCCATTTTGAAATCACCAAGGTGCACTCAATGAAGGTGAGGCAATGTTTTTTATTTGGTTGTTGCAGTGGATGCCGTTCAAGAGCAGTTACCCAAGTATCCTGACAGCGTGCCTCGACACACTAAACCATCTGCAATCTTGTGTGTGCAAGCAATGGCATTGTTTATCAAACGATTTCATCACTTGCGACACAATTGGTTCAGCGTTATTATGGAGGTACAGTTGTTCTTCGTCCTTTGTTATTTGTAACAGTCCACTTTGCTTCTTCAATTTTTTTCTGTTTCGATGGGTGGTTTCTTGTACTGCGTCTAACTACCAAAACACCATAAAAATGTTTTATGTTTAGAGTTTGAGTTTGATTGTTTTCATTCTGCTTGGCATATTTTTCTTCGATGTTCGGCCGCCTTTTGAACTGCACCCATTGCTGCTAACGGTCGGTGTGCAAGGCTCCTACGAGCAAACGCCGTTGAAGAATATCTACTAGTAGGAAGAGAGTATGTAGATGTTTGTTCACTGAGACTATTCCAGCCAGACTGGGACGTGGTGGGGAATGCCAGAATTCCAGTCGAAGCATATAGTTGAGTCACTGATAAACAAGCCAGGACTGGGAGTGCACTGCATGCCGACAGCAGAGTAAGATTCTGAGCAGAAGATTGTGTTCTTGCAGAAGTGACTTGATTCAGTCAACTGCCGAAGAGCGTTCTGCCGATCACTGCCAAGTGCAGCCGAGGACAAAGCATCGATTGGTCCCAGTGGGATAGACACTTGCCCTTGGGACAGTTGGAGGCTTGTCACTGCACGTCGAGCAATCGGTGGAGGTGTAAAGAGAACTCGGCTGCCGATGCCGACCTGCCCACTCTTACTAGCAGCATGGAAAAACAACAGCTACTTAACATACAAACAGTGGACACGTTAAGTGAGCAAGATAAAGCCCGGTGGCTGTTGGACAGGGTTCGCGGACCGCTCTTCCCTAGCAGGTACTGCGGCGATCATCTCAGCCACTTGGCTGATAAACTGTGCCGGTGATTTGGAATAAGGATATATCACCGACTGTATTTGCAGAATTCTCAGCGGAGCTCTGTTCTTCAATTTGTTGGAGAGACCTGCAGTTATCAACGACACAGTCCTAAGAAGGTCTCTGACTTTTTTGTCAAATATGTCCACTCTGGCCGGGTTCGAGCGGTTCAATGTTAGTGCTTTATCTGATATACTCGACTACATGAAGTTGAGTCATGGAAAGAAGGTACTGCAGTCAGCACTTAACTCCATACAGACACCGAAAAGATCTGGAAGGAGGCTTAAAACGGTCTCCTGGTGGGTCCCAAAAATGACCAAAAATCTCTGTAAACTTGCCAGTTTCCCTTAAAATCGCCAACATTTTTCTCTTTGGGGGTAATGGGCGACAGGGTTTACTCCCTTCCCCGGCCCGTATATGGTAACCCTCCCCTAGCTACGGCTACCGTATGATACCTACAGTATGCCATACATACATTGTATATGGCGTTTAAGTGCCTGACTGTATTGGATGTGTTGATCCCTTTAGAAAGTGCTATGGGGAGGGTTTGTTGCAATTTTCAGATCGATCAGAAAATTTGTATGGCTATTCGAAAAAGTTAACAGAAAATTCCTACGTTGTATTCATACATGGGCCGGAAAAAAACCGGAGTGTGTTGTAGGTAGTATCGAGGTAGGGGGTCTCAGAAAAATCGAAAAAACGCCAAAAAACGAAAATTTTCTCCCTCCGGGAGGGGGTATTGCCGACCGAGGGGGCGGTTTGGCCGGCTTAGGGAGGGAGTAAACCCCTTCACGCCCCGGCCCATGTATGGTTGTATTTGATAGGTACGTACAACACCTGCCGATTGCTGCCTGTTTTAGTCTAAGTTTAATTAATGATCGAACGTACTGTACATACATGGGCCGGAAAAATCCGGAGGGGGGGTGGGGGGGTTGAGACCTCGGGGGGGGGGGGGGGGTCCCCCCCGAAAAAAGGCCAAAAAACGCCTATTTTGCCTTAAATAAGCGAAATTTTCTCCCTCCGGGAGGGGGGGTGGAAGGCCGAGGGGGTGGTATGGACGGCCGAGGGGGGGTATGGCCGGCCGAGGGGGAGGGGTATACCCCCCTTACCCCCCCGGCCCATGTATGGTACTGTAAACCTAAACTAAGCATGTAACGGACTGGGGCTGGTAGTGTCTCTAGTGTGATTGTGATAGTGTACGGTATATACGGGGGCTGACCCCTCGCGGGCTCTCTACTGCTCTCAGACGTACACACCTACGCCATCGCCGAAAGTATTGACCATCTTTTTTTGGACAACCGGTCTACCCCTAAAAATGGTACACCCCAATACTGTATGTTTGGTCGCTCCATATTATGTGATTGGTGCAATATGCATGACGTATGTACTTTATGCTGTAGGTGTGGTTCAACAGTCAGTATTGGGCGTCACTGGCGTCTCTGTTAAATGCACAGAATAACGTGGTTTTGCGTCGTTTGTGGAAACACCTGGACCCATCAGTGAAGGAGGAAGAAATTGGAATAGCTACCTATTCGCAGCCACTGCCGTTTTCGAAAAAGAAGAGCTCTACTTTCAATCTACCGTAAGCACTGATGTTGTATTCTGCAGGTTTATATACAATGTAGCTGGTGAGTGATTCAGAGGGCGGAAGACCAATCAGATGCACCTCGCCTTCGTCTTCTTGTTCGTATTCAGTTTGAGCTGCAGCCGCTTTGCCTGGTTACTGACAGAAGAACTCTCCACACTCACTAGAGTGGTGCAAGGCTTCGTCCTCTCCTCTCCCATTTATTATCTCTGCAATGCGTTGTGGGAGATGGTAAGCATCTACTTTATACTACAGCTTTGTGTAAAATTGAATTCTCGGTTGCACAAAGGCAAAGGTATTACGTAGGTGCCGAAAAAGTTCGAGTTGCTGAATTGCGTTTTAGCACTTACTACATAAATACAAATAATTAAGGTAATCTGTAAAGCGCGAAGTGGACCATGTAAGATAATCAACCAATCTGCTTTTTATGTCATCTATAGAACATCGCAATTTTCCGTGGCAACCTAAAGATTCTCTCTTCTAATAATCTTTGTCTATTATTACACGTATGTATATGTACATACTAGTTAGACTTCTGACCGGTCCGTGACTGCTGGACCATGGAAACAAGATGCATATGCTTTGTTCTAGGCTGAGTACGCATTAAATTTGGCTCTTGTGATGGTATTATTCCTGGCTCTTGATGTGGACACGTTTGTGGCCAGCAAAGACACGGCACTGCCTTTGGTTTTGTTGGTTCTCCTTTATGGGTAGGCTTTGTGTGTCTATACTGCAGTCTACGTACAATGTACAATGCATGTGCGGTGCATTTGGTGTAGTGCTGTCTTTCGTCTTGCAGATATGCATGTTTGTCTCGAGCTTACTACTACGCAGTCAACTATGGTCTCAGGTTTCCTGCTGAAGACACAAAAATTATTCGGATGGGAGTAACTGTGGCTGCCGGAGTGGCTTTCTTTATTTTCACCATAGTTGAAATTACAGTCGACGATATTAAGGTGGTGGTGTTTTGCTACAAGTCAGTGTAGTTGCCAATGTTTCAGGGTGGACCTGAATTTATGGAGTGGTTGGCACGTTTCCTGCATCTCCTTCCAGAGTTCGCACTCTACCACGGACTGTTCAGACTGCTGGAGCAACGGCGCCTGCATCAGACACTGCTCCGTTTGAAACTCGGTTACTTGGGAGACAACCTATTGGCTATGTTCTTGGTGGGAACTTTGTTCTGGTTTTTGCTTTGGACGTCACGCTACAGACTGCACAGAAAGCACCGGTTAGTTTTGCAATTTATTAGGTCCCCTTCGCCTCCAACATTCGAAAACCGATAATTTTCTGCAAATCTTGGCTAAAGTCCGTTCAAACGTGCAGAAAACGCCGTAGATTTGACCTGCACAACTCGATTTGAAAGTTATTAACGGTTATAACTAGAGTGCGAACAATACCTAAAAAACCCAATACCCCAATACCCAACCGCCCCAACCCCAACCCAAGGGGGGAAAATTTGGGGAAGTATCAATCAATTTAAATGGGGGGGGGGGGGGGGCGGGGGGAGAAAAAAAAAAATAAGCCAGGAATAAGAGGAGGGGGGGAAATAAAAAAAAAAAAGTTTTTTATATTTTTAAATAGTGGTTTCGCCGGGGGGCCCCCCGGGGGGGGGAGAAGAGCATATTTTTTTATATTAAGAAAAAAAAAAAAATTGTGGGAAAAAACATTAAGTGAGGGGGTAACGATAGCGGGGGGAGGGGGGGGGGGGGGGAAGACGACGAGAGGGGGGGGGAGGAGGGGGGGGGAGGGGGGGGGTTTGGGGTTTGTGTGGTTTTTTTTATTTATTTTTTTGTAAGTTTAGTTGGAACTGGGGGGGGGTTTGGTTGGGTGAGAAATACAGACATATGGTGTATGGGGGGGGGGGAGGAGAGGTGGGGGGGGGGGGCGGGAGGGGGGGGAGGGGGGGGGGGGGGGGTAAACCGAATAATCGATAAACTTTTTCGATTTTTCTCAGATCAATTTTTCAGGTCAACATTGATTTTTCTCTATTTTTAATTTTCCAATTTAGTATTGGGTATTGGGGGGTAAAAACCCCAATACCCAATACCCATACCTGGAAAACACCCCAATACACCCAATACCCAATACCCAATACCAGTTCGCACTCTAGTTATAACTACAGTCATGTCTCTTTAATCCGGACAAGTTTGGACCCGCCAATTTTGTCCGGATTAGTGAATTGATCGATTAACGAAATAAGCTGAAACAACGTTTTCGAGTCAAAACTTCTAAATAGCAGCTTTGTGTTAGTTGCACAATTAAGTTTACATCTGAATTGAAAAGTTGCCCTTGAATCTCGTCTTATGTACAGTAGCGAAATCCGGATTAACGAATCACTCAACCACACAAATTTAAAAGTGTCGGGACCGCAAATCTTGTCCTCATTAACGAAACACATTTATGTATAAGATAGGAAAATTTGGGACCTGACCTGACCAAATCTTGTCCGGATGACGAATATCCGGATTAACGAGGCATGACTGTAATGCGTTGATTGGTTTCCATATCTGAATTCTAATCATGTCCACTGTGCTTTTAAGGAAACAAAAGCAGAAGGCATCATCAAACCCCGACAAGGAAACTATTGAAAATATAGATGCTGCTACCCAAAAAATGACCAGAGTCTCTGAAGCGCTGAGAGGTGGAAGTGAAAGCAGCCAGTATAGTCTGATCGTCAAAGATTTATCTAAGGTTTGTTTCCGTTGATAGACACGTACGTACATACATTAGGTACGTACAGCAGCACGCTGGTGCTGTCTGCAGGGTGTCCCTCGTTTAATTTAATTAAGCGGCGCGCCACTATATAAACGGTATTCAATCAAATTTCACACAAATATACAGGGTGTCTCAAAAAAATGATCACATTTCTTTTTACTGCCATTTCCGCAAATTTTGACCAAATAGGCTGAAATTTGGCCTATAAGTGCCAAAATTCGGGGAATTTAATGTGTTAAAGTTTGGTGCACTAGGCTTGACTCATTCACGAGAAATTTCAAAAAAAAGTGAAATTTGTTAAATCAATACTGAAAGCCGGTCGCCGAAAAAATGATCACATTTCTTTTCACTGCCATTTCCGCAAATTTCGACCAAATAGGCTGAAATTTGGACCATACTAAGTGCCAAAATTCGGGGAATTTTATGTGTTAAAGTTTGGTGCACTAGGCTTGACTAATTCTTGAGAAATTTCAAAAATGGTAAAATTTGGTAATTTCAGTAGCGAAAGCCGGTCACCGAAAAAACGTTACATTACATTATCGCCTAAACTCTAGCGATAGCGTTGGAGTTCGTACGTCAACTTTTTACACACGAATTACCCTGAACTTCTGCGTTTACACTCCAAATTTCATCCAATTCCGACAAAAATTAGGAAAGATAAAGGAAATGTTTCCATTTTTCGGTGACCGGCTTTCACTATTGAAATTACCAATTTTCACTTTTTTTTTAAATTTCTCGGAAATGAGTCAGCCTAGTGCACCAAACTTTAGCATATAAAATTCCCCGAATTTTGGCACCTATGGTCCAAATCTCAGCCTAATTGGTCAAAATTTGCGGAAATGGCAGTAAAAAGAATTGTGATCATTTTTTCGGTGACCGGCTTTCACTATTGAAATTACCAAATTTCACTTTTTTTGAAATTTCTCGGGAATGAGTCAAGCCTAGTGCACCAAAATTTAACACATAAAATTCCCCGAATTTTGGCACCTATGACCCAAATTTCAGCCTATTTGGTCAAAATTTGCGGAAATGGCAGTAAAAAGAAATGTGATCATTTTTGAGACACCCTGTAGTATGCCAAGGGTAACTTAGATGCTTGCTAATTTTAGGCAATATCCATTGAAAGACAAAGCGTTTATTCAAGAAAACGTTAAATCTCATATTTTCAACATGGACTGCCCATTCAGCTTGAATATCAGAATCTCTTCAGAGTAGAGGATTCGATCTGAAACTGATCGTTGTGATCTTTCTGTTCTAAAACCACTCATAACTGCACGCGACAATTGGAGTCGTTTTCGTTTAGCGCTTGCAACAGCTCTGGTCGACAAGCTTTCAGGGTTCAACAAACTGTGCCACTGCTACGTGAGATTCCAGTGCGCTGTGAGACCCACCAACCGTATGGCGACTGCCTTATCACTTGATTTTTGGCCATTTTCATCTACCTCCTCTTTCTTTATCATGTTTACTGACACTGTCATTGCAAATGCACGCTTGAAAAGCAGGGAAATCGCACAAAATATCTTAATCTAAGTAAAACTGTTCTTTTAAGCAACGGACGAAGCTGAAAATTGGCAGGCATCTAAGTTGCTTTAGACACTATATTTACGTGAAGTTGCGTTGAATTCCACTGACATAGTGGCGCGCCGCTAACAATCAAACGTGGGCCAGCACCCTGTTCAGGGCAGCCAAACAATGATAGCCGTCCCCGAGTCTAGTAAGGCGCCGTCGATTTATTTAGTTGCGCGGCGCAACTCCATTGGGCGCTGCTTCAAGTTGCGCCGGTGCAGCTTGAGCTAGTAGAGTAGCGCTGCCTGCTAGTATCAGTTTCGTATTACGCAATGGCTATTCAGAGATTCTGAGGGCGAACGGCCGCACGCAGGGTTTCGTTACACCACATGGCCTTATGTCTATGTACAGCTTAATGTCACTCGCTGTTCTTTCTACCTGTCGCCTGACCGGCCCCAATGAAAATAGTATTAATTACAGAAAGGTGGAAAATGGAAGGTAAAGAAAACAGCGAAACGAGAAAGAGAAATATAAGACCGTTAAGTGCATATTTTGGCATGGAAATACAACCGGCAGATTCACAGACAGTACGATTAGTCTATACTTCCTCTATTTATTTTCAATCTGCATTAGGGTCTGGGCCTCTGAAATTAACATGTACGGTACAATGCTAGCCCAAGAAAGACTTCAAATGATCGCCATTCCGTCAGTTTTCCACAGAATAAAAAGATTTTCGGCAATTATTAGTCCTTGTTAATCGTTTATTAGTGTGGCCAAATTTTATACCGCTAACCTGATGCGTCGCTTTCCAGCTCAACCAATTCAAACATGGCGGATTTACTTAGCCGAAAGTGAAAAATTCACATTGTTAAAGTAAGAATGAGGGTGGTGCACTACAAACCTAAAGCACGACTCTGGGGTCTAATTAGAATGTTTGTTGTAGTTCGGTTTCAGTCCTTTCAATTACAACCCGCACAGTAACAGAACAAAGTACACAGGCGCTCAGTGGGGACTTTTATGCTAAATGTGTCACTCTTCTGACTCGGGCCGGCCGGTAGGGTCAAGCCGATTATGTAATTAAAACTGATACATACTAGTAGCGCAGAACCACTCGGCTCAAGTAGCGCCGGCGTTACTGTAAGCTGCGTGGTTTTACTGTAGCAGCAGGCGCAACTACAATTAATCGACGGCGCCTAAACTAAGCATCCACCAAAATGGCGGCGACCCCCAAACCGGCAGGCCCAGCCCCCGATTTTCGGATTTTGACTACCCCAACCCCAGGTTTTTTTCCGGCCCCTGTATGTGTACAAGTACATCATAGTATTGGTACTACGGATGTGTTATTAGGTATGCAGCGAGTGCTCTACTTGCGTTGCTGATGGACTATCGTTTGCGGTGAGGCGTGGAGAGTGCTTTGGTATTGTTAACTTGGAGGGCGAGCCCAATAAATGTGCCACCACTATCATTAACACTTTGCTGGACACGCAGAACTGTGCTGACAGCGGCCAAGCGCTCATTGACGGCTTCCAGTTAGTGCCGGCCGACCGGCTAGACCGCCACACTACGTACACTGTAGTTGATTGGTTGTAGTTACACTGAGAAAGACAAGTTCGGTTCTTCGGTTGGTTACGCTCCCTCTACAGCCGCCTACCAAGCGTGTCTGACTGTTCGCGAACAGATCACCTACCAGGCTCGAATTCACGCTTACAAAGACCCATCGGAGGTACGATTTGCACTCGTTTCTTTCTTTTGTGGTCAGCTACAAACAGCAAGGATAGGTAGTGGAGTGGGCGATCGCCTACATGCAGTTGAAGTCTTGTGAGCGTCAGCAGGCACAGTTGCTGGCGTTGAGCTGCCAGAAGAAACTGATTTTCGCTCTTGCACTGGTTGGAAACCCTCAAATTCTATTTCTGGTAAGAGTCAACTAAGCAGTCTGCAACGTGTCACACGGTCATTTAGGACGGCACGACAAGAGGCGTAGAAGAAGAGACTCGACGACTGATGTGTCAGAGAATCGCTGACCAAAGCAAGCTGGGCAAAACTGTTATACTCACTACAAACAGGTGGCTGCAGTTCTGTATATCAGTTGGCCACGGAGGCTGTTTCAGCTTGCAAGACTGCCAAGAAGTCTGCTCTCGTGTTGTCATTCTTAAGGATGGCCTTACGCAAGCCATAGGAACTGTCGGGGAGTTATTGCAGAAGTGAGAATTACTTCTCGCGCGCGTCTCAACGAGAGTTTTCTAGGTTCCGACCAGGCTACTTCTTGAATCTGTGGTTGTGGCCGTCGCTGGCGCGCACGGAGCTGGAAGCCGGTCACTGGGCGGTGGAGACCTGCAATGCCGTGCAGCGATTGCTGCCCAACGCTCACAGACGAGATCAGTACGGCAAACTGCATCGGTTCCGCATTGACGCTGACGCCGCAGCGCTGCCGAATTTGGTGGAAGCCGTGAAGACGCTGAATCTCAAGCTCAAGCTCTACTTTTCCACATTCACGCAGATGCCGGTCGACCTGGTGGCTCAAATGCTGCGCAAGCCTCCCAGAGTGAAACCGGGTCGGGTTGCTCGACGGTTTAAGTGCCAACTATATGATGACGACACTCAGCCTTCCTACAGTAAACGTGATCAAACGTGATACACACGCCTTTTACATGCACTAGTCATTTCACTCTCTCGTACTAAAAATTGGAGATTGCTGTTTGTTTGTTTTAAAGCCGGAACACCCCTTGCTCCCGTACAAGCGCAACGACAATTCCTACCACTACCTACGACATTTATGTTCCTACCAACTGACTGTCATCACTGGCTTTCGGCTTTTACGATTGGACTTCGTCAACTAATTTCAGTCGGTTTGGAGCCAACGGCGCTACTAATGCGGTTGAGGGTGTTCTTGATGGCCACAAGGTCTAGTGTCGTAGTTGCACATTATCTTAATGAAAAACAAAGTAGTACAGGTGGTGATGAGCAGAGGAGTGAATGTGCGTTATCAATGCCAAAGGCATCCAGTTCTGCCCCCATCCAGTCGTTTACTCAGCGCGCTGCGACGCGTCGGCGCAAATTATTGGCCACTTTGGCTCCTATTCCACTGTTGTACTGGCGGCCTGTTTTCTCTCGCAGCCACGCTCTGCTCTCTGTGTACGTAGAACGGCACGCTTATCGTTGGCTCGACTACTAACTGCTGAAGCATGGGAACGCTGGTGAAGAAAGAAGTGTACACCAGCACACAGCCGGACGGCACCGTGGTCACCACCACCACCAAGACCACCACCGAACGCGCCGACTTCTACGAGTACACCTGGACCTCTATGAACATTGATTACTGCTGCACTCCGCCGGCCATTCTCAGAATCATACAGATCGTGAGTTTACTGGCTGTCTTAGCTCAGACTGATGTATCGTCCAGCAGCACTTAAGATAATCGGATTCGTGATCGTCGGGTGCATATCAGGAGTGTTTGGCACGGGCCCATTCCGAGGTATCCTAACCGGTCAGACGGTGGCTCTGGTTGTCACGTGTCTCTGCATCTGCATAACATTCATCCTGCTGGTCGTTCTCTTTTTGGGGCTGCACACAACACACCTCAGCGATTTGCCATGGCGACCGATCGTACGTCTGCGCACAGTCACGTGACCAGTCTGAAATTGTATTTGTAGGATCTGTGGTACAGTGTCATTGCTGCTATTGCCTTCCTAATATTCACAGTGCTCGAAGCCTATTACGGTAGTGGCTACTGGAGCGACTGCAACCAATGGGGAGAGGCGGGCAGCACTGTCACCGAGTGTCCCACCTATCCGGCTTGGATCGCTGCTGCTGTACGTTAGTCTCAGACTACGATTTGTGTTCACAGCAGTCAATTGAGTTTTCAGGTGTTCTGCTTTATCCTGGCCATTCTCTACGCAATCGGTGCTTGGTTGGCGTCAAAGTCGCGGTACTTCAGATGAAGGATGAACTGCTACAAGCCAGTCGCTTGCGCATAATGTACATACACTACAGTAGAATTCAATCTGGTCGATTTACTTACTGCCTGTTTTATTTCGTGGCACAGTTGTGAACGTGCGTAGCGGTGCTAATTGCAACGATTAAAAAGGTCTTAAGTCGAACGTTTGTTTTTGGCCGAGCAGTAAAACAGGTTGTTGAGCGTGTCCTCATTGTGTTCCCGTTTTTGTCAGCCAGTAGTGGTAGTAGCGACAGCAGTCGGTACGTACTACATTGCCGACTTTTATTGGCCGTTCTATTAGTATTATAGCGCCGTTCAGGAGGCTGCAGCTAGCGGCAAACAAATGGCAGTTGTTGGTCTTCTCTGAAACGAACTTAACTATCACCGGCGCGGCACGGCGCCGCCGACAGTTGCAGCCGCTCGCTCGCAGCCGAAGGCAAGGCGCGAAATGTAGTGCCATCCTGATGTGGCTGCCCATTTCCTTGCTCTGCCCAAATGGTCGCTGCTGACTCCATTCTCCGAACCCGGAGAAAGTTGGTGCTTCTGTTAGAACGATCAAACCCCACTCGGACTACAGGCCGTAAGTAGAACGCATTAGTTTTTTCTCCTAGTGCCTTGCCGTTTGACCATTTGATCTTGATTGCGCTCGAAATGATAAACGATTGTCTGTCTTCTCCGTCGTTTGTCAGTAGAGGAGAGTGACAGAACCGGTTCTTCCCCAATCTGTGTGAAATGAAATGAAAAGCCGGCGGGGCGCAATGGCGATTAACCTACGCTGAGACTCGGTGTTAGTGCAAATTGTTCGACACTTGCGTGTCGTCTCGCTCATAAAAACTGCTGATTGACGGGAGACCGACTTCCCAATCTGATTACTATGCCTGTCAGTCTGTAAGTGATGGCTCGGAGACCAACAGCTGTTGGCTGCCTCCCACAGCGGCTATCAGATTACGGTTCCGTCTTCTGACTCGGTCACCGTTTCAGATGTCTGCTGGCACTAAAGTGAGCGACAGTTACTACCAGCGTCGGTGGTCGTCGAGCAGCAGTAGCAGCAGTCGCATCAACGTGGAGCCCAGCACGGCCTTTTGCGGCACCCCCACCACCAGCTGGAACTCGGTCCGATGGAACAAACCCTCCTCCGGCTACCGCTCCAAAGTCAACAAGAGTCTGTTCGGCCCGCAGATTGCTTACACGCCCACCAAAACTGCCAGAACGCCCAGAAGCTACACTCAAACAGCGCGTAAAACCAGCGATAGTGTGCTCTCCTCCAGTACACTTAGACAAGGCACTGCCGCTCTCGGACTTTTTGCCCCGCGCTCTAGCTCGATCTCCGGCAGCTTGGCCAGACGTCCACGCGTCTACGGTTACAGCTCTGAGTACGAATCGGGCGCATCCGGACGTTCCAGCCGAAGAGGCAGTGTCAGTGCGGTCAGCGGCGACGAATCGAACAGCGCCAGAGACTATCTGAGCGGACGATGGAGCGACAGAGATCGCAACAACTCCGTAAGCAGCCGTTCCAGCAACCAAAGCTCTCAGTTCAGAAGCTCAGCAGTGGACAGAGCTTACAGCGGTCGTGTCTCCTACTCGTCGACCGGTGCCGGTCGCAGCGGCTTCTCAAGAACCAGCGGCCCGCAGCGAAACAGTCAGGACCGGGAAGTAACACCCAGCCGCATCTATTACTCCGGTTCGACTCGAGCGGCCGGGAGCGACCATCGCAACTTGCGCCGCACGTCGCTGACCAAAATAGAGCCCTACCTTACTTCGTCGTACGGCAGAAGCAACCAGCCGGTGTCGAGCGCCTACTACCAGTCCTGTTCGCGCTCAGGACCTCTCTACGCCTACCGTGTATTGACGGCTGCCGCAAGTTATGGATACCAGAAATCACGGTCTGACTCGGTCTTCGATAAAATAACTGACAAGGCAGAAGTGGCAGCAAGCTCAGCCAAGGTCTCCTCTTCCGACAACTACGACAGTTCGAGCTCAACACCGGTAGAAGAGCATGGAGAGCGGAAGGAAAAAGCTCAGAGAGGTCGCAGGCGCAGAAGAGCCCGCAATAGGTCCAAGAACAGGAAAATAATGTCGACCGGTCAGAGTACCGAACAGAAAGAAAGTTCGTCATCGGAAGACCAAACTGAAGGTAAAAACATTTGGACACTTGTGCTGAACAAATATAAGCTGGCCGCTCACTCACTCGCAATTGTACTCACTCGATCAGTTCCAACTATTTAGTCAGAAACGACGAACTGCGCGCCGGTAAACGAAGACGAGCTCCAAAAACGAAACTGTCTGAAGATCGAGCTAACGCTGTTGACAATGCTGACAAAGCGGCGGAATCAATGAATACCAGCGAAAAAGCAGTAAGTGAATCACACACGACGTGTAAAAGCTCCGTATGCAGTCTGTACTGTACGTACAGACAATTACTTGAAAATATTTTCTCGAATTATCGAAGCCTCTCGCCACACTGTGTATACAGGGTTTGCTTCGCAACGAAATCCGACACTGTGTGTTGATACTGATGCGCATACAGTACGTAGCTGCAGTTTCTTATTTGCAGGCAAATCAAGTTGAATCTAAAATGAAGCAGAGCCAAGAGAACGCAGTGAATTCAGATTCGGGAACTCTTAAATACCAGAGCAGTGATCAGGAAGCCAAGATGCATTCGGTGAACGAGGAAACTCTGTCACGCAGCAAAGACGCCGAACCTGGCAAAACGATGGACGAAGAGAAGAACTCGTTGCTCTCTGAAATCCGAGAGCTAATGACCAACTCTGCCATCTCTCAGACGATCGCCGAGCCAGAAAGGGACACTGCAGAGAAACTGCACGAGGACAGAGAGCCACCATCTGTGGAAGAAACAGTGGAAGAAGTCGATGCAGCGTTTTCGTTTGAAAAAGACAAGCCGGAAGAAGGTCAAACCGCCGATATAACACTGTGGGTGGGACGACTGGCGAGCGTAAATGCTAAGCTGAAGGAACATCGTCAGACATCGACTGATATGTTTGCTGATTTGTGCTGTCGTTTGGAGAGCGAACGAGCACACGCCAGCATAAACTTGGGCCGCAAACAGAGAGCCACCTCACAGCTTGGTCTTCGCCAACTGCCGGTCAAGAAGCCCGAGAAGAATATTTCCGTGATCGCATCTATCAAATGCCGACAGAAAAACGATGGCTCCGCCCACACACACCTACCGCTAATGCAGCGGGCCGCAAGCAGACTCAGTTTAATCAGCGCCGTCTCTAAGCTGAGTGCGCCGCTAGCAAATCGATGGCCGAAGGAATCGGTGACATCGGTAAAAAGTGAGAAGCTGGTTCGGAAAGCAGAGACGCAACTTTGGGTGGCACTGCCGTTGCGTGCAGAGGTTGGCGAGAAAAATGACTACGAGTGTGATCAACAGCAAACAGCTGCCACGGCTGGCCAACAAGAGCTACAGGCCGAGGGCGGTAGTGGCAGCCGGATTGCAGCCAATAATCAACCAGGTTCAACGGCCCCCACCCTACCGAGCCCCTCCGCCACCGCTGTTGAGCAAGAGCAGCGCGACCACCAGCTGCCGCCCCCGGCAGCACTTAGCGAGGCTGCTGAAAAGAGAGACGGCGATGGGGTGGTAGTGGCCAATGGCATGGCCGAGGAGACCAAGTACGTACGCAAGCAACGGCCGAGGCCGAGGGAGGACCAAAAAACGCAGATCACGTCAGTGGATGGAGAAATGTTGGCGCTGCTGACTCTGGGCGAGCAGTTGTCTGCTTCCTGCACTGCCCTCAACCTCCAACCGCCGCCAAAACGCACCTACTCTGCGGCCAAGCTGCCCTCTCCCACCAACCAACTGACTGCTGAACCAAAGCCGACACTTGTTTCTGCCTCCAACACCTCTCAGACCACCTCGATCCACCCAAAACTATGGAAATCGGCGCCGGCCCCGTCACTGACATGGCCTGAGCGAAGCGCAGATGCGCCAGTTGCTCAACATGCCACAGCTGGCAACGTATCACCGACGGGTAGCTTTATGACTGCTGCATCGGATTTCCACGGCAGTTTAGAAAGTATTTCACACAGTCGACGCAGTCTTAACTTTTTCGGCCGAGCCTTCAGAGCCAGCTTTGACAATCTGAACAAGCCCAACCCGGATACGAAACGATACCGCTACCTCAGTCCCGCCAGAACCTCCGCCTCGTTTGGAAGTTTGAAGCCGGCCGGCTCCTTGCCGACCCTGCAGCGCTACGGTTCGAACGCCAGCGTCGCCTCCTGGCACAGCGCACTCAATACAGCCAAATCCACAGCCACCTTGGATGCGGCAACCAAGAAAATTGAACAGGTGCTCAATCAAGCGCGAGACCGCAGACAGCAGGACATGAAGGCGCTGAGATTCCGAGAAGCCATGGCCCACCTGGACCAAGTGTACGATGACATAGAGAAACCGTCTACGTCAGCGCCCAGATTGGCCACTAATCGCAGCTCAGACAACGTACACAGAATGACCACTGCCCAGACATATTCCACAGATCCTCATCCCCCTAGCTTCCACTCCTCCCATGCGACTGCTCAGAAAGTTACAGAGGTATTTGAAACACCACCAGCTCAACGAAAACTTGACTACACTCGTAAATGGCTGGAAGACGATTTGAACTCTTGGGGAATGCAACAGCCGAAGCCAGACATCGTACAGTCGTCCATGTACCACGATGTTGATCAACACTCACTTGGTTCGGCATCTGCAGAAGTGGCTGTGATAATGAACAAAGACGCTCTTGAGAAAGAAACCAAAAAGGTACCCGACATTGTACCCAACAAGTACCAAGCGGTCATAAAACCGTCACCAATTCGATATGCCAATATTCATCAGTCCACTCAGTCTTTCCCAATGGAGCTCGGTTCTTCAACATCATTTGATATGGATTTCTCGGGAGTTCAGTCTGCTCGCAACAAACTCAGTCGTTTCCTGGACAAAGCGACAGGCTCGCAGCCGCGACAGGCACCTTCTCCCGAGCAAAGGAGACAGCCGACACACAGACCTATCTCACCCCCTCCTCGACACGTCAAACCGGCAGCATTCCCTCCTGATCTGATGTATCAAAGTGCTATTTCTGACGAGGGCTACAAATCGTACAGCTACAAACCACCGTTGAACACTCGGGTGCACAGATTTGCTCAACGGTTTGAGTCTTACGACCAGCTCGCTTCAAAACGATTCCATTCGGACGAGGAGAAACGCATGATGGACTCTTACTATTCCCACTACTACGCGCGACCGGAGCCAAGCCAACGCCAGCACCACTACAGTGGGTCAACACACAGCGTTGGCCAATGGTCGGCGCGCTCAGCCCCTCAGATGCCTCGCAGCAGCGCTCTTCTGCACTTCAGACCGGACACTCGCACTGTACAAATGGCCAAACCGTTAGCTGCGCAGATTATATCGCAGAAGTTGACCAAAGCAAGAATTCCCGATGCAACTCCAGACTACGAGGCCGTTGATCAAATGGTGGCCGAGTTAGAACTGAACATTGAAGACCCCGACGTCCCCAAAAACCCATTTCCTATCGATTCAGTTGCTCGCGACGGAGTCGACTTTGTCACTTTTGAGGACCAAGAGGAAAAGATTCCATTCATGTCCAAATACCGCAGCGATCAACTGACATACGATAACTTCCGAAAAAGTGCCGTCCAACAGATGCCAGAGCTTCCCATCGGAGCCCGCACTTTTTCCGAAGAGAGACTGAGCGCAGCGTTCAGCGCCTCGCAGTCAAACCAAGATATAAGGAGTCCGTTCAGAACCATAAACGAAGAGAGAATCGGCCACTCGCTTGTCGACTCGCTTAAAGAAAAGTTCGAACCGAACCGACAAACGCAGCTGCTGCTACCTCAGCCAGTTTTAACGGCAGCCAAACACAAACCCGTGCAACTGAAGTCACGTTTCGAAAACAGCTGGGACGTCAGCGACTACTACGAAATCACACCGTTTGAGGCCTCAGAACGGACGGTACGTACAGTTGTTCTCGCTTACATACATGTGCACATTGCAGCAAGTTTTCAGAGCAACCAGTGGCACCAGCCGTCTGCACCACAGCCAGCTGAACCGATCGTGCCCAGTTCGCCTCCTCCTCCGCGACCGGCGCAACACAGACTTAAGCCAGTAGAACAGGTGTGGAGGAAGGAGGGTTTGGATGACGATTACGACAACATCCCTATGCCTCTCACACACACGAGTGCGCCTCCCGAACAGCAACTGGTGATAGAGATACCGGAGCAGGGCGTGGAGCAGAGACCGAAAGCGCCCAACAACAAGAACCCGATCAGCAGACTGCTCCGCAAACTGAACAAGAGTCAGTCTAACATCAACGGTGCAACGGACAGTTCGTCTGGCGGATTCAAACCGTCCAATTCGCTTCTCTCCCTCAAAACCCCGTCCCCAGTGGCCAAGCAGCCTCTGAGTAAGGCGGCCAGTCTGGGAGAGACAACTCGGTTGTCACCCAAACCGTTGCTGCAGACCACCGGTGGTGCTGCTGTTTGGCCCGGTCAACTCTCAGTGACTACAGGTCATTTTTGCTGTCCTATCGAGCAATAACCTCACTTTGGTGTTTTAGAGTGTGCCACGCAAAAGCGATCGCCCAAGGGTGGCATTAGCAGTCGATTGAAACAGTCGCTGTTGGGCGTGAGGAAAAAGTGGAACTCGTAGCACTGACCAATTGCGACCAGTAGAAGCGATTGCTTAAGCGAGCTCTCTCTTCAGTTTTCTAGGCCGTTTTCTATCTTTTCTTCTAAACTTTTTCTCAGTGCAGTTGTTTTACTATGATGCTTCTGAGTAGTATCACTACCGCTTCGTATTTGAATGACGGGTATGTGATAAATGGTATATCGACACCGAACATGCAAACGCGCTAAGACGTCACACACTAACGCTTCAACCTAATCGGAACGTATTCACTGCATACATATAGCAGTATGTACGTAGCACTCAAGCCCCAGCAATGGAGACTATTTGTGTCGTATTACCTCACACACACTATGCCGCACACAAGATCGGACGAGGTTGACATTTGCAGAACATTTCGTCAACAGACCAGTCACATGTATAGCGAAGACTGGTTAGATGAAGGAATAATGACAGCACTATTAACTGACGTCCTCCATTACACATGAACACAGTAGAGTTGCCAGTTTAGACTAACGATAGCTAGTAGTGAGCAGAACAAAGTGGACAGAACCTAACCACAAGCTCAGCTCAGTGCACACCTTTCATAGCTCGTCGAGTACAATGTGATGTCAGCAGGATGGATGGGATGTGGCTTGGGAATTACAGAAGACGCATGAAGCGACCATAACGACACTAATTACTCACCACAACGATGAACGCTTCATTACATCTGCCTGTATTCGAGGCTGCAGATGCAGTGAATGTGTCGAATTACTTACAGTGTATGCATTCACTCACGTACTACAGTGCGCCTTTTTAGGAATGCAACTGTCACTGGCAGTAGTAACAGCGTCTCGCTCACAAGCAAAAGACCGAAACCACACGGCGGTGCTAGTTGCTATAGAAACACCGAACAAGCACTGCTTGCCGAGAGCAGTTTCTCGGCGCTCAGATAACCACAATGAGCGCTACACTGCCAAAGCAGATAGCGAGGTTGGTTTGCGAGTTTATAAACCTAACAAACCGATGTTGACTGTTTTGCAGTGCAGAAGAACGAAGACTCAGCTTACTTCAAGTTCGCGACAATCAAGAGGAGGCCTGGAAGAGCTTGGACTTCTTCAATCACTCACACTCTGGCAGAATTTCACAGCGTACGTACGAGAACTACAAAAGTACGTAGGTGATCATTCTATTGCAGTATGGGAACAAGCGCTGAACGCAAGTATGAACGCAGTGGCCACCAACGCAACAACCACCACCGACGACACCAACCTACCAGAGGATATGGAGTAAGACACCGGTCGCTAAAATCCGAATCAGACTGTTTACGGGCGAAAGTTCTTTGCAGAGACTTCGTTATTCCCGAACTGCCGCAGGGCAGAATGCTGACGCTGCGTCTGTTAAGCAGTTGGGGCGATCCATTCTATGTAGGACTGAACGGGATTCAAATATTCACCAGCGACGGCACTCCAGCATTAGTACAAGAGGTGAGTGGTAACCGAAAAGGTATTGAAGCAATGCCGGTCGTTCAGTTAAAATCACATGCCGACGCCGGGCTGGTCATACCGGACTACGCAAAAGTAGACAACTTGCTCAAGTCCTCGTTTCGGACACACGATGACACACGACTCTGGTTGGCGCCCTACTCTGCTCAGAAGCCTGCAGTAGTCACTCTGCAACTGGAACAAACACAATGCATTGCTATGATTAGAATATGGGTCGGTTGTTTTGTTTCAACTGTCTATGTGCTGTCTATGCGCCCAATTCAGAACTACAATCGCTCACGAGTTCACTGCTCGAGAGGCGTTCGCTTTATGGAAATATGGCTGGATGAGACACTGGTATTCAATGGAGAAATCTCACAGGCCACGGTCGGCCAGCACAGTCAAGACTGTGGCGACGTATGTAGGCTCGATCTTGCTACACAATCATTCTCGCACCATTCAGACCATTCTCTTCACCACCGATGAGTCTATACTAGACAAAATCGCAGAAAACGACGAGGTAGTTCTGGGCAACGACTTTCCGGAATACGGCGAAAATGGAAAACACCACCACACCAAGATTCAAAGGCCTGCGACAGGAGACGAGGTGGGAAAAAGAGCAGTGACTGACACAAATGCAGTACAGCAGCGTTTGCTCAGACAGGAGAGGACAGGGCATCGTCCGCGAAACAAGAGAACGATGGCGTCGCTGACAGAAGCTTTCTGTTGGAGCACAGCTACTCTCTGGAGAGCGACTGTTATGTCGTTATAAAAGGCAGAAGTAAAAAGCGATTGGCTCAAAGAAACGGTGTCGCTTACCGTCGTTCAGGCTTTACACTAGAACTGCGGGACAACTGGGGATGCCGGGATCTGATCGGACTGACAGGAGTGCAGTTGATCGGTCGTCACGGAGAACCGGTGCCAGTCTCCGGTCACATGTGTCGCTGTTCACCGCCGAATGCTTTCATCGACAGGTCTGAAGAAAGCACTTGTTCTCTCATCACAACAATTTTAGGTTGTTCAATGGAAAGAATCTCAGTGTGAATGCAGAAGACATGTGGCTGACCGACTGGAGCCCTAATACTCCAATACAACTGGTGATTTGTTTCCCCGAAACCGTCGAGCTAACTGGCATTTCATTCTGGAACTACAACAGCACGCCAGAAATGACTTACGCAGGAGTAAGTAGGTACCAGAATCCAGTGGCAAATCAGCTCGCGTTAAGGTCAGTGTGATGAGCTTCTACGCCAACGAGAAGCCGTTGCTTCACAACTTGCATCTGCGAAAAGCATCAGGTCACCTCTTCTACGACTTCGTGCAGGACGTATTCTTCGATGCAGACAACCGCCATTCCAATTCCATGCTAAATGGATGTATGTATGTACAATCCTACCGCTACGTTCTAAAAACTAACACTTTTTCCTGATTAGTTGTCTACCAAATTCAACTGCTATCTACTTGGGGTGACGAATTTTACGTTGGATTGACTGGTAAGATACTGATGCAGCAGCTCGCCATAACCGCAATGTTAATTTTGCTGACAGGGGTGGAGTTGCTTGACACAAATGACGTGCCGATCCAACTGGGACTTCAGAACCTGGCCGCCTATCCAGAAAGCGTAAATGTACTGCCGAAAGTGCAAGACGACCCACGCAACAGCAGCAAGTTGATCGACCAACACAACGACACAAACGACCCACACCACATGTGGCTTGCTCCCATATTACCTCACGAAGTAGACCAATCAGCCAGTCGGCTTAACGTAGCAAAAGCTGCTTTTAGATAAACAGGATCTTTTTCATATTCGATCTACCAACACCGGTTGGCAAAGTGCGTCTCTGGAACTACAGGAAAACTCCAAGCAGAGGCGCCAGAGGCATCAACGTACGCAAGTGCACAGACGCCAACAGCTTGACCGTTGCCATTTCAGGTACTAGTGGACGATGTGATCGTGTACAGCGGAGAAATAGAGCAGAGCTCGGCCGATCGAACGGCCCGCTTGACTGTAACTCTGGCACAAACATAGAACCACTGCCACATCATAGATTTCAAGCACTTATGCAACAACACATCCAGTCCATGAGTTTTGTACGTACCGTTACTGTGTATACGTATACAAATCGCCATCTAAAGACAGTATTACGAGCATTACGTTTCTCTGGTAACACGACCTACACACAGAGATAAACTTGTCTAATTACACAAATCGTAAATAGGTGGCAGGTACTACGGTTGAACAGAGCATGGTCACTGCCAAATAAAACTCAGAGGAGCTTCTAAAGCACAAAGACAAAACAAAACAGACCTGAAGGAAGCGGTCATAGACAGACTACAAACAGAATGCATTAACAGATAGTTTAATATCAGATTCAGGTGTATTAGAGCTTCCGGCAAATCAGAAAGCAAACAAAGGACTACTGTAAGTACAGAACGGAATAAAGGGCTACGAAGAGCTCGGAACTTAACTAACCAAACCAACCAACAACCCAACACAACTGACTGCTGTCCTCAAGGCACACCTAGCAACCATTGGTAGCAGAGACTAAGACTGTCCCAGCAAGGGAGAATGATTCTGCGCGTCGCTTGGGGCTGCTGGCTCGGCCTCGGCCGTCTTCTGGTGCACGTACAAGGACGACAAAGGGTAGCAGGGAGCGCCGGTCTGCGTGGTGTGGTAGCCAGAGGCCAGCTCCGGCCAGTCAGTGCTCTGTGTTTGCTGAGAGTACGGGTAGTAGCCGTTGGAAGCGTCCAGTTGCCAGTAATTGGCGCTCTTCCATCCCAACGGATAAAACAGAGTGTGTAGGCCGGGAATCTGCGCCGAACTGGTCGGGTAGGTGGTGGTGTCGCAGTAGCTGTTGGGGTCTGGCTCGAAACGAATGTGAGTCGGCGACGGCTGCTCTTGGCCGTGCATGCGCAAACGCATCATCGTGTGCAGGTAGTGCGTGCGCACTCGCACTGCGTTGAACTCCACGCGACCCACCGGGTTCGCACATCCCTCGCTAGTGCAGCTGCACGGAAACGACGGCCGATCCACCTCAACCATCACATTCTACCCACAGCCACAGCCACAGCCTCCAGCCATACCTGACATTTGATGTTGAGTTGAGCACAAGCACAAGTATCCGGCTCACACACGTTCTGGCAACTGCAGCCGCAAACTTGTCGTGACACACGAATGTCCTGACAGTCGCGACCCTCTGTCCGATCAACCTGAATACCAGCCGCCCGCAACAATGCTCTGCGATGACGCACCCCAAGCGGCTATAAAAGTTCGGTGACACTGTAGTGACGGTGGTAGAAGAAAGCACCTGAAGGAAGTAGGAGTCGTCTTCCTGCTCTGCTTGCTCATCAACCAGCTGCTCGTCTTCCTCCAGTTCACTGTCATCGCCCACGTCCTCCATCTCTGCAGCCATCAGTTGAACTGGCGTTCTCTGACCTTTACGCTCTTTCTCGTGTTCGTCGAAGCTTAGCTGCCGTTCAAGATGGTGCTCTTGAGACATGCCTCAAAATAAACACTCTTCTCCCTAATCAATTGAACCGAACCGACCTTACTTACACTCCCGCCCCTAACATGAACACGATTAGATTAAGTGGATCAATTCAGACAATTTACCGTAAAAACGTCACTTCAGAGTGCAAAAAATGGAAAATTGCGCTGCAATTGACTTTTCATGCAAACTGTTCAACAGTGACTTTTGCAATGTGTAATTTTAACCCAGTTTAACAAGTATTGGATATTGGGATGTCAGGCAATGGGATTTTGTATTGGGTTTTCTCAGGCATTGCAAAAGTCCAAAAGTTAAGTACCTGTAATAGCACGTCGGACACCTTTTAGACGTTTTTCAAAAAACACTTTTTACAAGTAAAAGGTTTTGGCCTTAAAAAATTTTTAACAACTGTGGTCCTACCACACCGCACCGACGTGTCACATGTATCAATGAGCTCATGTTTTTGTCGAGACGGGATACGATCAGCTCCCCGAAACTTGGTTGGCCGAAAACGTTTCGCCGAATGATCAGGTCGCTGACTCTTCAGTTGGCCGAAAGTCAGTTCGCCGAATAGAAAAATAATATATCTGGGTAGCTAATTTATTACCTCTGCCATGCTGTTATGAGATTGTTTGGCCAAACCCAAAGGGCGCCATAGCTGACCACTATCCGTTTTATGCGATTGGTTCAATTGGCGCAGCCATTTTAATTCATACACGCATTTAATGCTAGCGATATAACTATATGATAGATACAGGACAGGACAACTTCCAAAAAATATCAAACAGTAGTGACAAACCTTTCATGGAAGTAACAATCATAAAAATACATTCACGGAAATGAAATACCCGAATATATTATTTTTCGATTCGGCGAACCGTGTAGGCGAACTGACTTTCTGCCAACTGAACATTCGGCCAACTGAGTTTCGGCGAACTGAACCCAACCCTATCGAGACAATGGAAAGCAGGCTTAAAAACGTTTTGGGGAAGCGCGATTGCCTACTGTTGAGGATTAGCAAGTGAGGGAAAGACGTAGAGAGAAGACGAAATGGCGTACCCAAAGTAGTTCCGCCATTAGAAGGTACGCAAGTGAAACCCTGAGAACGTGGGAAGTAGTAGACAGTGACTCCTTGGAAGCGAACTCGTTTATTGGGTGAAGATGTAGCCGGCTGATCATCATTTTCATTCTCCACCGACGCTTCAAATCGACCACGCTTAGCATTAGAAACGGCTATTTCGTCTGAGCCCACAGAATGTGAGGTAGATGGGTCTTCTAGAACTGTGGTGAGCGAGCGTGTAAAGAAAAATAAGCAGTTACCGCTTGCACTACAAGCAAAGGAGGAACACGTTTCACTGGGCTCTTGCAGGTCGTCAACGAGCTTGCGTTTGGCCATAGCCGTCTGCAAAAAGCAGAAATGCTCAAAAAAGCAGCGAACAATTGCAAAGTTACTTAGTTAGAGGCAATCAGACGGAGCCAAATAGGCCATCGGCTGGAGGCAGCAGGGCCGGCCGGTTGTTAGATTTAAGGAAGCATTGAGATCAGAACGCAATCAATACGACACCGGCATGCGCTGGTCCTTCGGCCATCGATTGGCCAAAAATCTAGTGCTGTCAATGGAGGCGCAGCCGCTAAACTCTTGCCACATCTACATGCACCGAGGATACCGTTGCAGTCGTCTAAAATAGATGAACACCTCAAGTCTATTACAGGGACGACTATTCTACAAAACCAAGACATTCTTTGAGAAAAGTGAAAGGGATTGTTGTTGCAGCGGCCATATTGATCAGAAGAGAAACAAGTGATACTCCAAAAGACGCACCGCTTACAGCTCTTCCCATCCGTCGCTCCCCGGCCCGGCCTCATACGAGCTAACCCAGAAAAAACATTAACCGCCCAATCGATTGCCTCAGCTTGCCAAAGCGGCACCTACACTTATAAGCCAGTGCACAGACAACCTGGCCTTGCTCGATCAAAAGTTACACCTACTATGGAAAGCAGAAACGAACGGAATCCGGTGGAAGCAACTACTTTGTGGTTCGCGCAAAACACAATACCACGCCACACTATCGACCTGTCTTAAGCACAGCAATGGTAATGAAATGGCGTACCAGCAAGCAGCCAGCAGGGTGTATGGCACGCGTACACCCCTTTCCGTCTGGTATACGTGTAGGAAGAGCAACTCGACGAAACATCGCTAAACCCAACATTAAAATCTGTCCAAATAATATGCGACCTGACGGTTTTTTTCCGAATAACTTGAGTAATGTTTGAGTATGTAATGTAGCACAAACTCCAAAATTCCAAAATTTCAAAATCGTCAAAAATGGTCATGTCATATTTCATTTGAAAGCCCCTCGCCTGACGAGTCTAATGATCACCATATCAGCATAGGGCACGCCCTGGGGGCCTGTTTTGTCAAATATTAAAGTACCCCTAGCTAGAGACGCATCAGTATAAGCACGCTCCGTAGGTTCTGTTTTCCAAACATAAAAATACCCCTAGGGGACCGATCGGTATAGGGCACGCTCCAGAGGCCTGTTTTCCAACATAAAAATTCCCCTTAGGGGACGCATCGGTATAGGGCACGCTCCGGAGGGCCTGTTTTCAAACATAAAAATACGCCTAGGGGACGCATCGGTATACGGCACTCTCCGGAGGGCCTGTTTTCCAAACATAAAAATACCCCTCAGCTCAGGGGACGCATCGGTATAGAGCACGCTCAGGAGGGCCTGTTTTCCAAACATAAAAATAC
>JASANB010004179.1:0-64203 GCA_030248155.1 Sabatieria punctata
TCAGTGTTTAGAAAAGCAGTAGCGCATTTTTAGTTATCCGACCGGCGGTCAGTGTTAGAAAGCAGTGCGCCAATTTTTATTAGGCAAACCGTCCGCCGGTCAGTCTAGAAAGCATGTTCCTGGCACTAGTCAAGTCAATTTCTTCATCCTGCCAAAAAATGTTTCTGCTACCGCTTGCTGTCGGCAACCAAAGTTGATATTTCCCTCTAAAACCATTGCCAGCGTTAACGGTGCGCAGAACAAGCAATAATTGAATTTGTCTCTGACAGAAGCTTGGCCAAATCCATCACATCACAGAAAAAGCTTTTGATAGACTACATCTCAATAAAATTTTACTTGTCATTTTGACAATTCAGTCAAACATCATTCGAGATAAATTTTAAGCATTCACAGTTGTCCAGCTGGGCCATAAATATAATTTCGACCATTTAGGGTTGGTCAGTTTTGTCAAACATACTCTGTGAACACGTCCCCTACCTACATTTAGGATGTCTATGTACGTAATTGCATATATAAGCTAAACACAAATAATCCACAGAACTACAGGTACTGTACCGGAGATTCCCGCTTATAAGACCGTCATAGTTTAGAGGTAGAACTTAGAAAAGCATGGTCTTATTAGGGTTGTTTCCGATTAAAAGCCCATGTTCCTCTGATAGCCAGCACCTCTATTAGAAATGGGGTTGTGAAATGGCGTAGAGTTAATCGTAAGACCTGGGTGTGACGGCAGATCACATCGCATCGGCAACAGACTAATAAATGGTTTTAAAATGAACAAATTCTGTCTATCATTAGAAAAGAAAAGCAGAAACACATTATGGAGGTAAAATTTTGTTCCGCTTTGTGTTTTCATCACAATCTGATGCCTGCTATGCTTTAACTAACCATTTCTTCTTAAAATTGCAAATTTAGTGTTTCAAGTCAACGGTAAAAATAGTAAAACGGTAGTTAAAAAAATAAGCGACCTAGCGGTTTTTGGGAGGCCTTGGAGTGACTACGAATTCTGTAGCTCAAATTAACGTTCAGAATGAACGTAGCGCAGATTAGTACCTACCGCAGAGCAGACCTCAAGCTCGTCTGCAACTTCGGTCCTGAGGCCCAAGTCGTCACTCTGAGGCCTCCTAAAACGTTATCCGAAAAAGACCGCTTGTTTTTTAACAGACTTTAGGTACGATCATCTTTGTAGCTGAAAGACAATTCAATCAATTCAAATCCGTTTTCCTGCAGTGAACTTACATTTTCCCGTGTAAAACCAGATCGTACAAGTCGAAAACTCCGGTAGCTAAAGAAACAAAGAGCACAGCTGAAGAAACAAGACAAAATATAGTAGTGTATGCTGTCTGCATTTATAAAATCAGTATAGTATTATGCTTCGCAATTTACATTTTGTAAGCACGACCAGATTTCAAACAACAGGATTTCAATATTATGTAATCTCTGGAAAGTATTCCCCATCACAATAGAGAATATATGAATAATGTGGTTACATTTTGTGAGCGTGACAAGATTTCAAACAATACGATTTCAATATTATGTAATCTCTAGAAACTATTCCCCATCACAATAGAGAACATATGAATAACGTGGTTACATTTTGTGAGCATGCCAAGATTTCAAACAACAGGATTTCAATATTATGTAATCTCTGGAAAGTATTCCCCATCACAATAGAGAATATATGAATAACGTGGTTACATTTTGTGAGCGTGACAAGATTTCAAACAACAGGATTTCAATATTATGTAATCTCTAGAAACTATTCCCCATCACACTAGAGAACATACAGTATGAATAACGTGGTTACATTTTGTGAGCATGCCAAGATTTCAAACAACAGGATTTCAATATTACGTAATCTCTAGAAACTATTCCCCATCACAATAGAGAACATATGAATAACGTGGTTACATTTTGTGAGCACGACAAGATTTCAAACAACAGGTTTCAATATTATGCAGTATTCTGTAGAGTTCTTTGTCACACCATATTGTGGCTGGTTACTTAGAGAGGGAGCTGGTGTTTCTGACTTCAAACTGATACTTTAGACTAGTGAGTTGCATTGCAGCTGCTAAAACATTTGTCTGAAGGTATGATGATAGGCGTGAAAGTTGTCACCTGATTGATGTGCTGCTGGGCCGCCAGCTCATTGTTCCGCCATGTAGCAATATTGTTGGGCATAGATTTACAGCAGAGCATGGCTCGCACTCCCATCCTAAGATCTTTCTGACGCACAAGATACAAGATAACATTGGTGAGGGGATTTTGATTTGCCAGAATGAATCCAATCAGACCCCAACTGCTGAATCCGAAGCGCACCATAATAAAAGCCATCTGCATGGGCAGCACACACAACAAAAGAGTGAAGAAACAGCTGAAACCTACAAGCAAACAACAGACACGAAGAATTACTAAACAACCATACAAGTACCAACTGTATGTGTGAGTTTGCGCTGAATTCCAAGCTCTACAGAATCATCGACCGTGCCTTCCAACGGCATGACAACGTTGATTTTGAATCGATGGAGCAACCAAACCACTATGTAGATGAGCACACTGGATGTACCAAAGATGGCCAGAACGCTTTCAAAGTAAAGCCGATACCCTGGGTATCCAGCATCGCTAAGCGCCACTTGGGTGAAGCACTCGGCAGTGCAACTTGCATTCATCTCATGTCTGTTAAGGAATATGAGTAGATTGCCGACCACTGCCACGCCGATGCAGTATCCATATGCCACCAAAACCAGGAGCCAGGCGTAGAGGCGAGGCCAGCCTATGTAAGCCAATGGCTTGGCTACAGCAAGAAAGCGATCCAAAGAAACAACCACCAGCATTAGATAGGCTAATGGAACAGTCCAAACAACAAATATCGAATGTGGCGTCATGAGGCATTGCCAGGGTGTGCGCTTGGTGTTGTGTTGGCCGGAGAGTACCACGTATGTACGATATACACCTGTATATACAGGTACACGTACAGTATATAATCGATGTATTTTCTCCGAGATTCGATGGTGAAGCCCCCTATAGTGATATCATAGGAATGAATTATTTGGCAATTTCGCCAGTTTGACTCAACTTTTTGACTGAAAAATGGCTTTCATAGTTATTGGCACACGTTTCGTACTTGGTTACACGTTGTAGTTGTACTTTTTAACCTTAGACATTAGTAGAGTACTGTCTCAGCTTTGTGTCAGCGAAGAAAGCAGTAAAATGGGGACTAAAATGCGTCCCAGAGTGTCCATTTGTCACAATCACAAGTTTTCTTAGTTTTGGGGAATCTGTCTTCTGAACTTGATTGTCAGGGGCTTCTGCTCCTACCGGGTTAAGAATACAGAGATATAGACTGCAAGCAGAAAACGTCTCGAAAAAGCTCTGAACAGCCACATCTTTTGTGAGGCATTCTTGCGAACGAACAAGGGCGCGTGCGCAGATAAACTGGACAGAAACCAACTGTGTGTAACAACTTCATTCGATAAGCAGGCATTGCGTTAATGTTTCAGCTATCAACTGCATGATTAGCCAAAAAATTCCTGAGGGGGTAGCGGCCGGCTGAGGGGGGTAGGTCAGAGCCTGAGTGGGGTCAAACCAACTCAGCCCCCCCTTGCCCATGTCTGCAAACACCTCCCGCTTTTGCGGGACGACATCTATTCGCATGGTACCTGCATTGATGTAGGCGAACTGGTTGAGGCCATCAGCTAAGGCTTGAGCACCGATTATGATATATTCTTTTCGATCGCGAAGAGCTGCGTATCGGGCTATTGTTGTAGTGACACACAAATTTGAGACTCCGTTTATGGTGCCCATCACAACAAATAAAGCGTAGAGCTGTAGCTTCTCACGTCCATTGCTGCTAAGTTCGGTAATATTCGACATATTGTTGCACTTTTTATGGAATCTCTCTCAGTGATGCAGGTTTATCGGACAAAGGAAACTCCCTTTCGAATTCCGAGTGGTTCGGTTCTCCCATTAGTGGCCACATCCGCCGACCTACAGGGTGTCTCAAAAAAAATGATCACATTTCTTTTTACTGCCATTTCCGCAAATGTTGACCAAATAGGCTGAAATTTGGAACATAGGTGCCAAAATTCGGGGAATTTTATGTGTTAAAGTTTGGTGCACTAAGCTTGACTCATTCCCGAGAAATTTCAAAAAAAGTGAAATTTGGTAATTTCAATAGTGAAAGCCGGTCACGAAAAATGCAAACATTTCCTTTTCCTGTATCTTTTCTAATTTTTGTCGGAATTGGATGAAATTTGGAGTGTAAACGCAGAAGTTCAGGGTAATTCGTGTGTAAAAAGTTGACGCATGAACTCCAACGCTATCGTTAGAGTTTAGGCGATAATGTAATGTAACGTTTTTTCGGTGACCGGCTTTCGCTATTGAAATTACCAAATTTCACTTTTTTTGAAATTTCTCGAGAATTAGTCAAGCTTACTGGACCAAACTTTAACACATAGAATTCCCCGAATTTTGGCACCTATAATCCAAATTTCAGCCTATTTGGTCAAAATTTACGGAAATGGCAGTGAAAAGAAATGTGATCATTTTTTCGTGACCGGCTTTCACTATTGATTTAACAAATTTCACTTTTTTTTAAATTTCTCGGGAATGAGTCAAGCCTAGTGCACCAAACTTTAACTCATAAAATTCCCCGAATTTTGGCACCTATAATCCAAATTTCAGCCTATTTGGCCAACATTTGCGGAAATGGCAGTAAAAAGAAATGTGATCATTTTTTTTGAGACACCCTGTATTATGTCTATTTGACCTTCCTTTAAGTAACAACCATTAGGCGAACGGATCTGCATGTGCAAATGATGTTATTAAGTTCAAAATTCGATTTGAAGTGCCTAATGAACTTGAACTTGAATAAGGCCTAATGACATATTGTCAGATCGAAACGATAGTTCTCATTCAAATTTTAGAGACAAATTTGTCTGGTCACCGGTGACGTGACTTCAATGTGGGAGGGCTAACACACACGTACACGATTGCTCCCAAGCGCACGTTCACATTGCAGTTTTTTCGCTTAAATTCTGCAGAGACTGCAGTGTCTGTTCGTTGCTGTCGGCGTTTAGTTAAGCAGCTGTGTCGGTCGATGTATCACATTAAATTTAGGAACCTGCTATTGACTCGTATTCGCAGGATGGATTGGAGTTAGAGAATGCAAAGGGTCAGATAGAGTTCAAAGACGTACACTTCGAATACCCTTCGCGGCCGGATGTTAAGGTTTGTTCTGATATACGTAGTGTGCAGCAGAATCAACAGCTATGTGCGAGTGTGTTTCAGATTCTCAAGGGTATCTCATTTTCTGTTGAGCCCGGACAGACGGTGGCACTGGTGGGTTCCAGTGGCTGTGGCAAGAGCACTTCGGTCAACCTGTTGCTCCGTTACTACGATCCTACCTCTGGCACGGTATCTTCTCTCTCTCTTACTTTCTTCCAACTTCCACTGCCACTCATTCATGTGTCGGTAAAACCTGTTTGGATGTCTCAGGGGGCCAAAAATTGCTTATTTTGCCTTAAAACGCGAAAAAACCCTCCGGGAGGGAGTGCGAGGAGCAGTATGGCCGGTCGAGGTTTGGGTATTGCCAGCGATGGGGTAAACTCCCAAAACCCCCGGCCCATGTATGCTGCCACTTTGGACAACATTTTTCAATTTTAATTCCCTGAATACAGTCAACCCTCCCCTGTTGTCATTAGGTGCAATGGTAGCTTTAGTTCAATACCATTCATGGGATGGGGGTTTAACCCATCGTTAATGCCTTCGCTGGTCTAGGCCCCCTCAGCCAAAATTTTAGCGATTTGTAACGAAAAGCGGCAATTTTAGACTGATCTTTTTACTTTTTGGGAAAATTGGCCTACGTCCAAGACTATCTCAGAGGCCATCCACCCTTTTTCCGACCCTCATGTATTCGGTGCCCTAATACGTATTTGCCATCACTTTTGGCGGCTCGGGTTGGGCTGTTGATTAGTTCCATTCGCTTAAACTACTGTTATTTGGTATTGGATTTTCCGAACGTGTATGTGTTTGTGTATACACATTTGCTCTCAAATGTGTATGCTAATTTGTGTATACACTAATATAAACTATTAGTATATAAAATTACCTTGTTCAGTCTCTACCGGCTCTAGTTTCGTTCCTTATTGCGCTCGTTTATGGAACCAGTTGCCTGCTGATACAGTAGTTTTATCCTCACCTCGTTTTGCTTCTTTTCTATGTTCGTCTGCATTTGATTTCTGTCTAGTACAATCAGCAAGTTATCTCCTTCGCGACGACCGCTAAATTCCCAGTTAACCTTGATTTCAATTCAATTCCCAGATGACTCATTGGGAATTTGCTAGGATTCCAATCCTTTGTATGTAGGCCCCAATCCTAGCTGATTCCCAAACAGAGGTCGGAAATTCTGCAAATTCGCCATATGTGTTCAATCTCCTCATCCCTCTCAATCTCTCCTCTCTTCTCTCATCACCGGCACACAATAGAGTCTCACATCACCGGCATCATTCAATGGTTCAACTCTCGCTATGGTTTCATCTCTCATCCCGATATTCAACAAGACTACTTATTTCTCCCATCTGACCTTCATCCTTCCAGTTCCAATCTTTCGCTGCGCAGTGGAGAAGTTCAGTTAACATAGTGGGTGGCCAGCCTGACTATGTTGTGGTCAACATCACTTATTTCAAGAATCCCAGTTCTTCTCCTGGTTCTCGGTCAAGTTCTCGTTCTCCTGTTTCTGTACGGTCTGGACAGTCATCAGGCACATATACGGCCCCGATTCTATGCTCATCCACGAAAGATTTGTATAACAATGGATTTGTACCCGGCTTTCCATCTGTTTATTCAATGTTTATTTATTTTTTTTCTCTCATATCAAATCATTTGAGCAAAGTAGTGTTAGTACACAACATAAGATGAATAGGGTTAGTAAACGGAAGACCAGGACTATATGACACAATATAACCGGATATGAAAGACGGCTCGGTGGCTTTGGAGCTCTTACCCGAACCGTAGACTAAAATCTTTAACCGAAACATTTTTCTTAAAAGCGCCGTATGAGCGAGCTGCAACCTGAGAACACGTTTTCATGATTGAAAACATGCGTATTGTGGCTCTTGACTCTGACTGAGCTTGGGATGTGAACGAACATATGTAGAGAAAGTCTTTGAACAATCTCAAATGTGTGTTGACTGAGTGAACGATGTGTCTTTTATCAGAGATTATAAAATGGTTCCTTTCATGAGCATAAAAACAATCCAAACTGCTTGTTGAGGACGAAGTGCACAAACAGACTTTTAGATAGAAGTGGATGGCACTGGATTACAAAATCTGAACATCTCCTTTCTGAGAAATCTGATCGGGGTGGTGTCACAAGAACCAGTTCTCTTCGATGCAACAATACAGGAGAACATCGAGTTTGGCAGACCGACTGTTACTTACCGAGAGGTGGTACAGGCCTGCAAACTCTCTAACGCCCATGACTTCATCTCCAAGTTGCCTGATGTACGTACACTTGCATTGCCAGTTGAACTACTACAGCGTCCAGTTTACTTGTTGCAGGGTTACAAGACCAAGGTGGGCGAACGCGGAACCCAACTATCTGGAGGGCAGAAGCAGAGAATCGCAATTGCTCGAGCTCTAGTCAGGGACCCTAAGATTTTGCTTCTCGATGAGGCCACTTCGGCTTTGGATGCTGAAAGTGAATCTATTGTGCAAGAAGCTCTAGAAAAGGTGTGCTTGGTCTTATCCATACATGTAGCAGTGGGTCTATGGCCAGTCCAGTCCTATGTACATACCAGACCGATCACATTTTCGGTTCTGCGATTCTGAATGATTTCAGGCAGCTGAAGGACGGACCACACTGATCATAGCACACAGACTGTCAACGATCCGAAATGCAAACAAGATAATTGCACTGAAAGATGGTCAAATCCAAGAGGTCGGCACGCACTCTGAACTGATGGAGCTACGAGGTCTCTATCACAGTCTCGTCACTGCACAACTGTTTCGAGATGCAGCTGTGGCCGATGAATATGTGAAGGATGTCGTGGCTACTACCGATGATGGTTAGCCTTCTTGCTGTACTTATTGCATCTTTACAGTTTGTTTCAATGTATGCACTCTAGATAATACCAGTAGATTGATTCTAGACGCCGTTCATGCAGGGGACAGTCCCAGAAAGACGCACCATGTGCATAGACAGAGAAGCGACCGTCCCAATACCCTTTCCATGAAGCTGCAACGCTCGATCTCAGCCCTGTCTGGTGCCAGCAGCCTTACAGAAGCCGACGACAGTCAATCAGAACAATCTGAAGGCCGACTTCAGCGAATGCTCAGCAGCAAACTGGACACAGATGAAGCCAGACTGAAACGGGAAATCGAGGCAGAAGGAGCTGACAAGTCGACCCTGGTTCAGATCTTCTTGCACAGCAAGCCAGAGTGGCTGCTACTATTTGGAGGGTTCGTGTGCGCTGCTCTGCAGGGCTTTGCTATGCCAGCTTTTTCAGTGATCTACAACCAGATTTTCTTGGTAAGTATTTTCCTTACTGCTTGAGGTCGAGGATCGTTCAAAGGTTGTACCTTTGTCAGATATACAGCAACCCAGATGCTGAAATGATGATAGATGGCTCGAAAATGGCTGCTGTTGGTTTCGCTGTATTTGGCGTGCTCTACGGCCTTACTTGGGTGGCTTCAGTAAGTAATGACAAGTGTCAAACTGGCAATACAACCTACCTAATGACATTTTGGTCTGCTTTGCCAGATTTGGACGAAATCTGTTGATGGTAGGCTAACCTTGTTGGGTTCTAGCTGTACTTGTTTGCCGAGGCGGGTGAGCGATTGACCATGCGCCTGAGGCTTAACGTGTTCAGGAACATTTTGCGACAAGACATCACATACTTCGATGATTCTCGCCATTCCACCGGCAAAATCTGCACTCGCTTGGCCACTGATGCTCCTAACGTCAAAACTGTAAGTAGTGTTGCTGCACTTTCAGTCAGACTGGTTCTACTGGTGAATGCATTTGAAGGCTCTCGATTTCCGACTGGGAGGACTGATCGAAGCTGTTCTGTCTGTGATTGCTGGCGTTTGCATCGCCTTTGTATTCGGTTGGCAGCTGGCTTTGCTGGTTGTTGGAATTCTGCCCTTTTCTGCTGCCGGTGCCGCTGCTGAGATGAAAGTCAGGGAACGTAGCGCCAAGAGGGATGCACAACTACTAGAGGAAGCCGGAAAGGTAACCGTCTCCAGAACTTGCAGCTCACACAGTGGCCAAGGTTTGAGCACGCCTGCATATGCGAAGTTTGTTTTTCTTTGCAGTGTCATCTGTGTTCTACTGTGTAGACAGATTTGCAAGTTTACTTTGCAGACTGCATCTGAAGCCATAGACGGCATTCGCACGGTGCAGGCGCTGACCCGTGAACAACAGTTCTTCGACATTTTCTGTCACCATCTTGATGCGCCGTACAAACACGCCATGCGACAGGCCCTTATGCATGCAATTGCGGTGGCTTACGCTTACTGCATCACCTTCTTCGCCGATGCAGCTGCGTTTGCCTTTGGAGCTTGGCTGGTGCAGAAAGGTCAACTCACTCCTCTCAACATCATGATGTAAACTGTGGATGCATCCTGTAATTATACAATATACCTTCTTTAGGGTTGTGCTGCCCATCAGTTTCTCAACGTTCGGTATTGGCTACGCAACCACGTATTTCCCTGAGTATTTCAAGGCTCGCATGTCAGCTGGACTGATCTTTAAGATGCTGGCTCAGGAACCAATCATAGACAGCACCTCTACTTCTGGCTTCAAACCGGTCTGTTTTCTACAAATTGTACAATTCATTCTGACATGGGCAAAGGGAGGGTGATGTGGGTTCACCCATCAGGCTCTGAGCCACCCCATCAGGAATTTTTTGGCTCTTAATGCATTTGGTGGCTCAAATGTTAACGCAATACCTGCATATGCATAAACGTATTATTTGCAAGGATAAGCACTAAACTTGGTTAAAACAGTCCAAAACCGTACCGTTTGAAGTAAAAATGCCGAATATGCGCTTATTTTTCGAAAAATAGCAATTTTAAGTTACTCCCCCCTCAACCCCCCTTCAGGCGGTCCTACCCCCTCATCAGCCCCGTAAGAGGGGTTGAGGGGGAGTAACTTAAAATTGCTCAAAATGCTCAATTGCGAAATGCTAGCCCATATCTGCCATGACCTCAGTCTGTATGCCGTTTGTTAGGCTCCCTATTGAAATTAATGAAGTGGTATTGGACTTCAGGATGTGGTAGGCAACGTGTCATTCTCAGATGTGCATTTTTCCTATCCATCTCGCGATCAAATATCAGTGCTCAACGGCTTGACCTTTGACTTGTCACCTGGAAGGTCTCTGGCTCTTGTGGGACCTAGTGGATGTGGCAAAAGCACAGTAGTGAATTTGTTGGAACGGTTTTATGACCCAAATGACGGACTGATTGTAAGTGTTAGTTAACATCTAAAACTGAATACTATTAGTAGATGCTGTTTTCAGCTTATTGATGATTTCAATCTGCGCACCATTAATCCGGCCTTTATGAGGCAGATGATCTCGTTAGTGAGTCAGGAGCCGGTCTTATTCGACTGCAGCATTCAAGATAACATATCGTACGGTCTCAAGGAAACTCCCTTTGACAAAGTAGAATCTGCAGCTAAACTGGCAAACATTCACGCCTTTATTACTTCTTTACCTGAGGTACTACATAACAATGATCCAGCTTTGTAGCTTATTCCATTGGTACAGACCGGGGACAAGTCCATTTTTTCCAGTTTTGGGGACATTCATTTTGGGGACAACCTTCAGAAATATAAGGGGACAATTGTCCCCTGGAGAAACCTCCGGGACAAAAATTTTCATCAGTTATCTTTCAAAAACGCATTTTAACGGTACTCTGAGTGTAGAATTATCAAATTTTAACAGTTTATAGAACCGATTTTTTCATTGAATCACTTAGTATACATATAAAACAAGACGGTTCTTCAAAATGAGTGTGTAAAACATTAGATAGTTTGTACATTTTGAAGATTCTCTCAGTTTAGAGGCAGTGACAGATTTTTTTGGTAATTTTTTTACAAAATTAGACCGGCAGCAGAGGAAAACGTCAGTAAACTTTTGTTTGAAGAAAGTGGTTGTGCAATTCTTTCAGATGCAGTTTTCTCTTTCAAACAAGTCTTGCTGATAGTAAACTCTAAGTTTCAGACCATACTTTCAAAACGCATTTTTGTCTTTCAAGCAATTGTTTCTGACAGTAAACTCTTTAAGTAGTTGTTTAAAAATCAGTTTTGTCTTTCAGAAAATTCTGTCAGACAGTAAACTCTTCAAGTATTCCTTTAAAAGCAGTTTTCTGTTTTGCTATTCTTTCAAAAAGCAGCTTTCAGTTGCAAATCACAGTAAATTGTTGTCAGTTTTCGGGCCACAGACCCAGCAGGACTTGGAATTTTCGGGCCAAATTTTCGAAATAGGTACCCAGTTATCTTGTTAATAAATCCTGAAAATCTTAGCCAAATTCATAGAGAAATGACTGAGAACGAACCGTTCGAGTAAACTCTCCTTCCTGCTAGAGTGTCTTAAAGGCTGCAGCTTTACAACGAGCGAGCCGAACGGCGCCGAGAGCACACGCTTTAGATACAATTGCATCCTACACGCTTAACGAAAAGCTAATCTTATACCGGCAGCCTTGGCTTTAATAAGGGTCGTTCCCATCCGAGTCACATCCGTTCGAGGGGACAAATGTCCACTCGTCACTTGTACCCCACCAGAGCTTTTGCTCCGTGATCTGCGCCAAGGGGGTTAAGGGACTTATTGGGCTGTGTCTGTTGCTATGTTGTATTGCTGTTTTAACCTGTTTTCGTGCAGGGTTACGATACTAGGGTGGGCGAAAAAGGCACCCAGCTATCGGGTGGTCAGAAGCAGCGAGTGGCCATCGCGAGAGCCCTAGTAAGAGAGCCAAGAATATTGCTCTTAGATGAAGCTACCTCTGCACTGGACACTGAGAGTGAAAAGGTACAGCACTCCACCTCCACCACGCCGTGCATGCAACATCGTCTTCTCCTACTGACTACCACCAAACACCCTTTGGACCGGAACCTTTCCTTGGAAGATGTTTTTACAATTTGACACACTAACATTGCTAAAATAGACTTGAAAAACAGCGATTTGTATTCGGAAACTAGGTACGATTTTTAGTTATTTTCAGGGATTTTTAGTACTCTGCCACCCCAATTTAGGTTAAAATCCCTACCCCCTACCCCTTGACGGATGACATGTTACATATACTATTGTACAGATCTTCAAACACACCATATGCTGCACTGCTTAGTAAATAAATAGATAGACTATTAGTTTTGAATGCAGGTAGTACAAGAAGCGCTGGACAAGGCGCGTGAGGGAAGGACCTGCATTATCATAGCCCACCGACTTTCGACGGTGCAAAGTGCAGACAGCATTGCTGTTATCAAGCATGGTAGAGTGATTGAGCAAGGTATGCATGCATTCGGTCAGTATTGGCAGTGGCCTACAATTAAACACTGCTTCAGGCACTCATTCTAGTCTGGTTGAAGCTAAAGGTGCCTACTACCAACTGACCAAAAAACAAACTTTGGAGGACTGAAGTACATCTGCTTTCTTCAAGTTTCAGTTTGTTATTGGTATGGAAGATACGTGCAGTAAAGCTTCGTAACACTACGTCTAGATCGTCAGACAGCAGACCGATAGTGACATTAACAGACAATCACTTGATCAGTCAACTGTCATCGACAACATTCTCTTCTATCACCCTTAGGGGCGTGCAAAAGTTACGTAATTGTGCTTTTGGTCATTTTCGGACATCACTCACCCAATGGATCGCAATAATTTCCAGACCACCTCCCTAATTACGTAATAATTTGGCTATCCCCGGAAATTTCAATTTTTTCGAAAGCTGGAGCCAAATTTTACCTTACATTCTATGTGAAAGACGTTCTTTATGTAAATGACGTAAATGTAACCCGATGGCTTTAACGTACACCAAACGTACCGTACGTGTACGTATGTACAGACGCAAAAGAATAAAATTGTGACCCCTTCGGTGAAGTCTGCACTTATAAGCTGCAAACTGAAAATTATCTTATAAAGTTGTTACCTCCCTCCCCCACCATAATGAGTAGTCATGATTTGACGGACCCCCTCCCCTCATGACACTACGTAATTTTTGCACAGCCCCCTTATCTACAGTATTGTAAAGCTCGGTTGTGCACTATGACCGGCTTGGCTTGCGTGGAATCGGTAATTCTCGAGGGCATTGATGAAGGTTTATTAGTTTTCGGCCACCAACTATACACCTTTAGGTATTCAGCATGGTCTTATTAAAATCGTTCCGTGCCGTCCGCATGAGTACCTAGTCTTCTACATACCGTACACTTGTGCCGGGCGAAAATTGTTTAAGAATCAATTGGCTACTTTTAGAATGCCACACCAAGTAGTTGTAGTAGCAGTGTGCTTTCTCTGTTTTGACATCTTCTCCACCGTACCTTACGTTTCAAGTCGATTTCTTGATCAAGTCGGTGGCGGTCACTTGACAGCTAGTGATTACGATCCTCCTTATCTCCTGGATCCAAGTAGCTTACGCAAGGCCTATGATTTTTCTTCTCCGGTTGTCGGAGCTTTCGATGGCTATTTCCCTAAAAAAGAAAGAAACATCGGAAACGCTCGACGTACCGCCTTCGCATCTGAGTCTGGCAGGAGCTACGAATTAAATCGGCCGTGGATGGATAGAAGAATTGGTCGGCATTTGGCAAGTGGCGGTGATCTAGACAAAAGATTCGGTCCGAGACATCGGGCCAAATTGGGAGAACTTGTAGATCTTGTGCCATATCTACCCAATATAGAAGATGATTTTATTGTGGTTTTCTACTAAACCATAACCTTTTTGTCGCGCATAATACAAAGGTACCAGTGGCGGATCCAGGGGGGGTGTAGGGTGTCTACACCCCCCTTTGAGGTGGAGGTAGGAAGAAAAAGTCTGTCAAAAATATAAGAAACTAATGACTTGTGTACTAAAACTGTCTATTTTGTGCTCAGAATACCTTGTAAATGCGTTTTTGAAGGCTAAATTTTCAAAATTTTCTCGCCCTGGTCGGGCAGAAGCCCAACCAGGCCATTATAAACTACTAAAACTTGTAATTTCTGTTGATTTTAAGCTCGGAATGTGTTTTAAACGCGTTTTTGAGGGCTAATTTTGCTAAATTTTCTTACCCTGGTTGGGCAGCGGCCCAACCAGGCACTTTCAAAATTTTACACCCCCCTTTCCAAAATCCTGGATACGCCACTGAAAGGTACTGTACATAGTAAACACTGGAAAGGTTCACAACATGCCTGCACTATTCATGAGGTAGAAGAAAGGAAGAATGAGACTGCCTGCAGAAAAACCTGAAGAAAATGCGGAAATGTCAACATAAATAAACAATAAAAAATCTGCAACAAATTATATACGGTTCGTATAGCATGCATATGTACGTAACAGGGGGAGGTCTGTCCACTGATTAGGACCTAATTTGCACAGAAAATTTGAGTGAGTGGAAACAAAGTCAAAGCTTGCATTAGAACGCGCGAAACGAACTCCACAGAAACGAGCTCACGAATCTAAAATGGGTCCAAATATCCAGTTGCCAACCACTTCTTTGTTCTTTGAGAAAAAATAGTCATGCCAATACTTCTTGTAGGTGAAGAAATCGATGCCTTTTAACGGACTTCCTTTACTGCTCTAAAGATCAGTAACGTGACAAAGCAGAAAAATAGGGGTTACCACCACTGCAAATTTCTTAAACGCAGCTTGTGCATGAGGCTCGGAGAAACCGTAGGTGCGCATCCCGTCCACGTACTCGGCTATGTCCAGGAAATCGTCCGCTGAAAAAGAGTTGACACTACACGTACTTTAAATCTCTGAACGTACTTACAGTACCTGACACATCAAATAACTTGAACATGAAGGTCAAATATTCATTAAACCATTTCGGTTCGGCTTTAGAGTCGCTGGGATCGATTGAGCGCAGCAGCTTGACCTTTAATTTGCATATTTTCAACTAATTAAGACGTTATAAAAAGGAAGAGATGACCGCTCACCCACTCATCCAGAGTAACGATGTCGTTTTTGTCTTCATCGGCCAATGCACACAGTCCCTCCCACAGAGCTTTCATAGACTTCCTTGCGTAGCCCATCTGATCCGACTCGGCACCATAGATGTCACGCACTTTCTACAAAAGATTTTAGGCTAGAAATTATATTAAATCGGCAACACAGTACACACCCTGACCACCAGGTAAAAGTCTCCCCAGTCCACTTCTTTGCTTGCGTTTGTGTCTGCAGGTAAATCTGTTACGCATGCACTAAAATACCGAAAGCCAACCGAAGAAGGCATTGAAGATGCGTTCCCATTTCTTCAGCAAAAACGGGTCGATGTCCTTGTGCTTGTCCAGCAGTTCTTGCGACTGAAACCAAACACATTGCTCCAAGTCACTTCCTTTTGCGGTCGAAAGTTGACTCAATACTCAGATTAGAACAAAACGTACAGTATCTACATAAAGTTTGAATTGTTTAAAAACCAAAATAGATGATTGATTGAGAGTTGAAAAACGAAGGCGATAAGTCTGCAAGTGAAGTGCAAAGTACCTAGTTAGACCTACCATGGTGTGCAGCGGCGTCTAAATGCGTCTGTCAAGCACTGCTGAGGGGACGTGAGGAACTGAAGAACTAGTTGTCAAGCGGTAGCACCAAATAACTCGGAGGAGGCTGTAGTTGACGGAGGAGCTAATGTTTGCGCTCGAGTGGACTGGTACAAGTGCTTTGCTACGGCTACACTAAGCCCACATCACAAAGTCATCAGTTTTTCTTTCGAATACACTTAGTTAATGGGTAGAAGAATAAAAGCCACGTCTGGTGTTTACATACTGTATAGGCATCATATTTTTAAGACTGCTACTATGTACGCTACATTTGCGGGCCAATCCCTCGGACCCCCATGCATTTCAAAATGGTATGGTACTAGGCACAGCACATGTTATACGGACGTAACTGTAAGTACGCATAGTCTCTCATTCCAACGTACATACTGTGCTATACATAAGCTGGCAGCATGGCTTTGTGTAAACATAAAACGCGATAGTATTATTCTATGTAGCCATTCAGCCGCGCGCTTTCCTTTAACGTTAGCCTAAAAAGTGCCAGAATTTCGATTTTTGACAATTTTCATGCCATGCTTCAAAAGCAGATGAAATTTTAATAAGTACTTAGAAAGAATCTCTAAACAACGATATAAAGATCCGATCTCTATCGCTTTCATTAAACGCCAAAGAAGCTAAATTTTTCCTTCAAGACTACCTCTCTGAATTGGCACGCGTCAGGTCGATGCCCCGCTGCTACTGTTGTTTGTGTATACATATACATACACATTTACCATACACAAAAATACACATTGATAATCTGATTTTTCCAGTTTCTCACCAAAAATCAGGCCAAAAATTTGCATTTTCAGTACAATACACATAAATACACAAAAATGCACATTGTTTTTCTGGATATACACATACACATTCTGAAAATCCAATACCAAACAACAGTACCCGCTGCGGGCGCGCATTCACCGTCAGCCGACCGAGCGGCAGGTTTGAGCGGCAAAATCAAACGCTCCCCTCCTTCCCACGGCCGGCCTCTACTGCGTGTGCCGAAGCCACGCCGTAAACATCGATCAATACTCCTTGGTGCGCGCGCGTTCTAAGTTTTTTCCGTGCACTTATTAGCGCTTACACAATTATCAGGCAGGATTCTTGCGGTGCGTTTTGGAAGTGAGAATTTCCTGTCTTCTCCTTTGGCCTGAGGCCTTTTCAGTGACCAACAAAGCTTCTATGAGATTGAGAGCTTATGGATACGCATACCAGAGTTAGATTTAGAGTTTAACTTGGAAAATCTTTCTTAGATGAACTAGTAAACTTTCTCTGATGCACATCACCTTACTTTTAGTCGCTGTTTCAAACTGTTCTACGTACTAAGAAACAAATAAAACGTAACAGAAAAGGAAAACGTCTGAGCTGCCAAAAGTTGGATGGTTTGTTGCTGATCAGAGGTGGGGCGATGGGAGAAGAAGTGATCACCACTCAACCAACAACTGATGGTGCATCTGGTGAAGGTGGCTGTCAGGACTGCTGCAAAAGCTGCTGCGACTTTGAAGGAGCCAGATGTTGGTTGGAATGCTGTCAAATGATACTTGAATGCTTCAAGTAGTAACAACCGGAAAAAAGATACTTTCGCCCTATTTAACCTTGTTTACTTTCAGTTCTGATAAACTGCTACCTATTTTTAAACCTTGGTTCGCATAAATACGTGCAAAATTAGCGTACTTCACTGCAGTAGCACTTCCATAAACGGGAGCATCATAAGCGGTATGACGCGTTCATAAATGGTTCGCTACAGAGCCATCGAGAAGGTACAGTAGTTAAATTTAGCCTCCATAAATGGCACGATCCGATAAACTTGCCGCGCCGAGAGGATGAACCACTACAACCGCTAGGGATGCAGGGGCCGCCGTGACTCAGAGGCAGCAAGCTACCCACTGAGCCAACGACGCGGCAAATGGCACGAATCTCCAAAAATGGGACCAGATGTGACCAATTTACAGTCAAACTCTCTATAAATGGAAGGATGCACAAAATTTTTGTATAGTTTAATACATCGTCGGAAGTTTTGTTCTATCGTCACATCAAACAATATACAGGGTGTGCCAAAAAAACAACCCAGCAGATTATTCGCTGTAGCAACCGCAAATCGCAACCGATTTGAATGAATCTTTTTTTAAATAAAAGATAAATAAATTCTTGAAAGACTGATGAATCGCTTATTTAGATAGCCTGCTTAGTTCCTGAGATAATTGCCCTCAAAGTCAAAACAGAGATTTTGGCAGTGAACAAGAGTGATAAACACAACCCAGCAGATTTTTTACTTTTGCATCCATGAATCTTAACCGATTTGAATGAATCCTTTTTTGAATGAAAGATTGATAAATTCTTCAAAGATTGCTGCAATTTTCATTGAGATTCACTGCTTAGTTCTTGAGATATTTGCCCTCAAACTCGAAACAGATTTTGGCAAAGAACAAGAGCGATTCCGTTGCACTTCATAATAAAGCAGATTCCTACTGCTGGGGGCTAATGACACTTTACTGTTGAAGTGAACCGAGTTTCTGTGTCACCAGTAAAGCCTCCAATAGCCCTCAACAGTAGCACGAATCCGTTTTATTACAAAGTGCAGCAGAAAAAGAAAAATTGCCTCTTGTTCACTGCCAAAATCACAGTTTTGACTTTGAGAGTGAATATCTCAGGAACTAAGCAGAGTACATTAATAAGCGTTGCATCAGTCTTTCAAGAATTTATTTATCTTTCATTTAAAAAAGGATTCATTCAAATCGGTTGAGATTTGCGGTTGCTACAGCGAAAAATCTGCTGGGTTGTTTTTTTTGGCACACTCTGTACAAACGGTTTCCAGAAAGCTTTTCCATAATCTTGATGACCGACTGTCCATAAATGGGACGCTTTCCTAGTCACCGTCAATGGAGGTTCTACACGTGACAGTGCTTACTTTGGTCGGGAGGGAGGGAAAAGTGTCAGTCGGTCAATACTCAGGCAGTTTTTTCAGTAATAGCGGTTTTTAAATTTATTTGCTATTTTACCAACGGAAAAGTCTGAATTTACAGAGACTACAGGTTCAACCTTTCCTAGTGAAGTATGTTCTAGTGAATATTTATTATTATTATTATTTGTATTGTATGTACTACTATACACCTACACTTATGCGTATGCAAACTAAAGTCTGTTCAAAAATCTTTGGCGCTGGGTACATCCGGCAGTGTGCCGAATTTATGCGTGGTGTAAAGCCCATACATGTATATATGGATCTGTTCCTCTCAACAACGAGACTACTATACTGTTCTCGAAATTTGCATATTGAACTTTAGTTAGAAGCAAGAAGCCTGACAAAAAAATCGACTTTTTTGGCATAGCCCCAATTTTTGTGCCGATACCAGATTCGCATTCCCCAACCTTCAGGCATCTCGAAAATACCACCATATATGGATCTACGATCAACCCTACCAAAGTTACACTCGATTTTCTAACGCTGACAAGCGGTCAAAATTTTGTTCTCCCATAGTTAAGCACAAAAATTCATTCAAGATCGAACACATGGGGGTTTTTTCCTTCCAACCAATTTCAGCTTCACGTTTCTATATTATTTCGGACATGCTGAATCCAGCGGTCACACTGGTTTTGCTCTCCGACTTCGATTTTTGCTAGAAATTTGACCTCGAATTTAGGGTGTCCACCTGAATTTCCGAAAGGCATAGCCCAACGTATCTTGTGTGGCCCTGGTCAAAACCCCATACATGTATATATGGATCTGTTCCGCTCATCAACGAGATTACTATACTGTTCTCGAAGTTTGCATATTGTACTTTGCTGAGAAGAAAGGGGCCTGACAAAAAAATCGATAGGCCCCTTTCTTCTCAGCAAAGTACAATATGCAAACTTCGAGAACAGTATAGTAATCTCGTTGATGCGAGGAACAGATCCATATATACATGTATGGGGTTCACACCACGCATAAATTCGGGACACTGCCGGATGTACCCAGCGCCAAAGATTTTTGAACAGACTTTAGTACGGAGCAATGCAACACCTAAACGCATGTAAGTAAAGCACAACTGACTATCACATCACAAATTAACACAGATACTATGCAGTTTGAGGGCGAACGACTTGAAGATAAAATTCTCCACAACTCTCTGTCTACCATTGTGCCCAAACTGAGCAGCCGTTTCCGGACTTTCGACCAGATACTGCATGGCTTTGGCAAACTCGTCCGGCCCTTCCTGCACCAGAAGCCCGGTCGAGCCACTAACCACCGTCTCCTTAGGACCACCCACGTTGACTGCAATTACCGGCTTGCTACAGTACATCGCTTCCAACGGTACGATGCCGAAGTGCTCAGCGGTGGGGGTGTAGAGAACGCAGAAACAACGAGACAACAGACTTTTCTTTAGTTTGTCGCTGGGAGAGCGGCAGAAGGAAATCCGCTCGCTCATGTCCAGCTTCTCGGCCAGCAAAATCAACTCCTCGCAATACTCTACGTTCTCCTGCACGCGAAGGTCGTAGCCCCCAGCCACTACTAAGTGCACGCGCTGCGCCAAATCGGCACTCAGAGCTTGCAGCAGTTTCTCTGAAACTCCGAGACGCAGAGCGTTTGTTTTTTCTGTAGAAAGGAACAAAATTGTACCGTAGGCCAGAACAGCAAGTCGGACGTTTTTCTGGTGTTCGAACCTGTGCAAGGCGAGAAAGACCAGGTCGGCTGAAGGAGGGATCATTTTGGGAGGAATGCTAAGCAAGGCACCTTGTTCGTCGTAAAGAGTAGTGTTGAGTGTGGGGTAGACTATATGCGGCTCTACCCACCACAGCCACTTAAAAGTACGCTTGAAGGTGTCAGCTAAAATATAGGCGCTTGCTAACAGTCACACATACTGTACGTCCCTACGTATAAATGGAATCACTAAGCGATATGTCATCAAGAAATGTACATACAGGTTGTTAAAAAACGGAATTTACGTTTAGCTTTAGAGTGAGCGACGGATCTGTTAGTTTTCGGTTTCATCTGAAAGAACGCGTCACGTGGCCTTTTTTTGGCCAGCGACCAGCCAATCCATCGGCTATGGTGAGCTCTTCAGGTGATACCGCAAGCTAAAAGATCCCTCTGCGCAAACTAAAAGCTGGAAGTAAATTATTCTTGTTTTTGGGACAAACTGTACAAGTAGTATGACTATGAATTGAAAGATGTGTATAAAACCGACTCGTCTAGTGTATAATCATCAATCTATTGTTTCTTCTAAATAGTAAACTCTCTTCATCTAGTGCCGAGAACCCGTTCTCTTTTGTGTGCTCTGCGCACCTCCCTCCCACCTCTCCATCCTTCCTCGAGCCGTGCAAGCTCTACCAAGGCTACCTATAATGTATAGCTCTCGCACTCCCAACCGGCAGTACGACAGTTCCTGTGCTCAAGCTCTCAAGTTCGTTCCCGTCCTCAAGTCAACACTTCTGCTGCTTCTTCTGCAATAATCTTTCTTCTGCTCCAATGATCATCAGGCAGGCACAGGTGTGGCCCCCTTTCGATGCTCACTCGGATACAGCCGATTTCCTTCTCTCAAGTCGTCTCTAACCCTTCCCGTGCAGCCTCCTCGATTCGCTTCAAGAAGAGTCCAAGCGAATACAACCTCACCGAGTGCAGTTTCTCAGTTTCCCATCTCTACTCTCTCTTTTGTTTTCGTTCCGCGGGCAGGATCAGTATCACCGCGTCTCTCCGTTTTCCCACTCTGGTGCGATCTCTCCCTCTCCGCACAGAAGTGGATGTTCAGCTTCATTCGTCACCCCGCTTCAACTTCTCTTCGTTTCTGCTCTTCAAGCTCGGTGCAGTTCGGTTCAGTTGCTAGTGCTTACAAGTTCTCATGTCCGATGTCCCCGAGTTCAATGCGTCTACAAGTCCACCCAGTTCTATGAGCCCATGAGTTCCGCAAGTGCTTCAGGTCAATGAGTCTCTACAAGTTTCATTTCAACTCCAACCGCGGCCAGGCACAAAAGAGGCCCCTCCCTCACGACTTCCATTAGGGGCAGTGATGAAAGATGTGTATATAACTCACTCATCTGCGTAGTGTGTACAAAATTCTATTCTTTCTTCTAACCAGTAATTCCCTTCAGTACAGTATATATGTACGTATGTATGTAGACTGTCAGATACAGGCATGACGTGTAGTATAAAAAGCAAATTTACCGGTAAACTTGCTGTTGACAAGGACGCAGTGAGCCATGCCGGTGGTGATCTGTTCACAGAGATCTAGAGGAAATCGGTAGACACGCTTCCAGAATGTTCTGTGGTCGGCCAACAGTTGGTCCGGGAAGTGACAGTAGAAAACAACCTTGGCACGTCTTTTGAACAGCCGCAGAAGTGGAATGCAGGCGGAAATTTGGTCGCAAAAGATCAAATCTGGATCCAAATTCAGACACACATAGAGAGCGGCGGCGCACATGCGAAGGTAGGCGAAAACTGCGAAGAAACGACTGAAGAAACTTCGCGGCAAGTTGTCGCCATAACTCGTCACTCCTAGAAAAACGAACACTTCTTCGTATACTATTTTATAATTTGACAGTCGTTCTCTGGTCTGATCGAGTTTTGATTCTTTTCCCTATTCACACCCGAAATTGAAAGTTGGGCGCAAAAAGCTGTAGGTTTGTGGATGGAAGGATTGTCCAGGCGGGGCCGTAGCCCTTGCGTTAGGCCACATTGTCATCACGCACACCCACATTCTGCCCTTCCTTTGCTGCCGTTGCTACGACCGGGCACACATGCTCGGTGTCAGTCTGGGCAGGTCTCAGTGTTAGCTGTCCCCGTTCCCGTTTGTCCCAACACATGTGTGGTTGCTATTGTAGCCAGTGGCGTATCCAGGGGGGGGTGTATGGTGTGTACACCCCCCCTTTGCGGTGGAGGTAGGAAGAAAAAGTGTGTCAAAAATATAAGAAACTAATGAATTATGTACTAAAACTGTCTATTTTGTGCTCAGAATATCTTCTAAATGCGTTTTTGAAGGCCAAATTTTCAAAATTTTCTCGCCCTGGTCGGGCAGAAGCCCAACCAGGCCACTATAAACTACTAAAACTTGTAATTTCTATTAATTTTAAGCTCGGAATGCGTTTTAAACGCGTTTTTGAAGGCTAATTTTGCTAAATTTTCTTACCCTGGTTGGGCAGCGGCCCAACCAGGCACTTTCAAAATTTTACACCCCCCCCCCCTTTCGAAAATCCTGGATACGCCACTGATTGTAGCTTCGGTGCAACGGCAGCTCCGATCGGTTCCCATTTACCTACTCACTGTCACCAGCTTTCGGTGGCCTGTGTTGGGCTTTGTGCTTGACCGACTCTTTCCAATAAGAAACTTGCCCGTGGAGTGGATGAGAGCATGACCGCGCGCACAGTGGCTTTCCGGCCTAAACCACTACGCCAACTGTGCCGGCGCTGTAGGTTCGTAGACTCATACATACAGGGTTGTCATGGAAAAGTTAGGAAATCAGGGAAAAGTCGGGGAACCTGATGTCCGGTCAGGGAAAAAGTTGGTAGCAGTAGGAACATCACACCATCCAAAGGGCCCTGTCAGAACTTTACACACCTCCCCATTTGAAATTGGGACTCCTAACTTTAGTCGTATAGTCTGAAGAAAGTTAAATAATTTATATATAGTCCATTTCTGACCTGCCCTTATTCCCCCCAGCTACACCTAACCCCAGCTTTCTGCACCAAACTTTAAATTTTGGGTGTGAATACTGAAACTCGACTGGTACGAACGACTGTTAAAATTAGAAGAAAGCCAAACTGAATGTTCCATCGGTAGTTTCGGGAAAACAGTGCTTGGGGTCGTGATGAGCTGTCACGAATTCGACAGTATTTCCATGTTTTTGCAAAGCCAATGCCGCGTCCACCACTAAACGCTCTGCCCCACCAATGCCCAAATCTGGATGGATGAACACAACGTGCATACCTACCAATTTGGTATTCTATAAAAAACGTGAAGCAAACTGCAGGCTAACTAAGATTACGTACTTTCATCTGTTTAGAGAGAAGAAACAGTTGAAAGCACACGGTAGCGTTCTGCACTGACTGCATCCAACCGCCACTTACGTATGCACACGTACAAGAGCCAACTATTTATGAAATAGGTAGAGCGCAACTAGGGGTCACTTTTTTAGTCCGTATACATCTGTTTCCTAGTAGAGAGACGCAAACTTCATATGGCCACTCTGAGCTTTGGAATTTTTTTGCAATTAGGAGGGGAGGGTGTGTGGTCTATCTATCGTAGTGAACGGGTAGGCGTACTAAACGACGGTTAGACGCCAGCGCTCCCGCGTATTATCCGGTACGTTTACTTGTTCGTGCCTTCATCTATTCACTACCTGATTCAAGATTGCGTTGTCGGTGTTATGTTGTACGCAACCGCTACAATTTCGAAGCTGACACTTACGTAGTACGAACAATTGTTTTCGTTGAAACAGTTTTCCACGTTCCTTCCTCTTCCCCTGATAGCGTCGACCGTGCGTACGTAATGCATGAACAAGAGGGTTTGGAGCACTGTTATTTTACTAGTGGATTTTTATTTTACTATTTACTAAATTTACTACAAATTCAGCCTGTCAATTTAATTTTTATTTTTATTTTACTATCAGGCAGCTCCGATTTTACTAATTTTTGTTTTACTACTAAGTCTACTAATTTTACTACTATTTTACTGCGATTTTACTAGTCATAAAACATGAAATTTTGAATCAGTGATGCCAAGGTACAGTGAATAATTGATGGTGGTCCAAGTATTTGCTAAATCTGATCATGATACGAAGTTCTCAAGAAATTTAGAGACAAAAATGTGTGAAATTCGACTGCAAAAGTGCGCCCACACACATATTTTATTGCAAAATTGATAAAGAATTTTGCTGGAATTCACCAAAAACTAGTAAAATAGTAGTAAAATTTTAATTTTACTATTGACGGTCTTTGTTAATTTAATATAATTTTTACTTTACTATTGGCTCTTAATTTTACTTTTTACTATTATTTTACTACTAGTAAAATACCACTAGTATTACTAATTTTTGTTTTACTATACTATAGTAAAATAACAGTAGTTTGGAGGGACCCGCCAGCAAAGGCCAAACCCCCAGATTGCGATCCCGCCCCCTCCCAGACGATTTTTTCCACCCACTCCATTCGTTTTTTCTCAGACGCAATTTTTCGACTAATTTGTTTGCATTTCTTCAAATTTCAGGCATTTACAATTTCAGTAATGGATAAATACAAGTATGTTTGCGCCTAGTAAATTGTTAGCAAATTTCTCACTCCCGTAATCCTAAATAAACTAGCTATTTATTTGCTAGGCGGCGCTTTGCCAAAAATTAACTTGCAAGGAATTTGCTATTTGCTACCCGATTTCGCCCAAAAATAAATTAACTTGCTGGGAAACAGTAGTCACGCGCCGGTAACGATCAAACTTGGGACACTTAGCGTGGGACTCCCTGTACATGATTCTAAAATCAGTACGTTCTGGTGTCTGTAGTATAAGTAATAATAAATATGTATCGATAAGTTGTCCCCCGAAATCCATCGATGCTACCACCAAGCAGAAGAGAAAGTAAAATAACAGCACGAGTACTGCTTGGAAGAATAATCAATTCAGCTTTAGAAATAAACTCGGCGTAAGAATCTTTTGTTCTATCACTCGAAACAGAAACAATAGACTGTGTCATGCATAAACCCACGCGTTCGTTTTGTCCGCGTGTCTCGTCTGTCGTTGTTTTCGCGTTGAAAGTGCCAACAGCAAAATTGAAAGGGCAATCTGTCAAGATCATTAATCTGAACCAAAAACTGATTACCAAAAACAGTAGTTTAAGGAACTGGTTTGTAGGTCGCAAAACAACTGATTACATCAAAATCTGGGCTCGTGTGCTGCTTTTAAACCTGATTTCCTCGCACGTCCGGTTTCCTTGAGCAATTTAAGGAGCGGCGATCAAGACATTGTCCTATAATTTTTGCAGCCAGCCCCTGTACGGTCGGTTGATGATGAAGCTGCTGATTCTTCTCGCATCGCTTGCCGTGCTGAAGGTAAGTAGTTTCGCTTCTATCATGTGAGGCCAGGTCGCTAAGTTGGTTCCGTGGGTAGCTCGCTGCCTCTGAGTCACGGCGGCCCCTGCACCCCTAGCGGTTGTAGTGGGTTCGCAACCAGTCTGACTGGAATTAGACTTAGCAAAGCCCCACCCAGATGACCGAAAGCTGGTGACAGCGACAGCGAGTAGATAAATGGGAACCGACTGGATCTACCAGTGCACCAAGCCTGCAACGCTGGAGGAGATCACCGACGTCAGCAGTTGTCCGTGGAAACCGACTAGGGCTGGGGGCCTCTCTCACAGTCGGGCGTACCAAGCGGCCGTCGGGAGCTGACTGCATCATGACGTGAACACCCCTGGCTCTCTCCTTGGGAACGGTACCCAGCAGCATGGCTAGCAGTGCTGGCAGTGAAAGAAGGGCAAACGTCCGAGATGACGAATTACGTGGGTTGCGAAGTGCACCACGAGTCTGATCATAGGCTGTAAAGTAAAGCCCCGGCACATCAGAACAGATCACATGAGGTCTCGCTCAAAATGGTACCATGCCTTATAGCATCACCGATGGGGACAAAACGCACCAGTACGTACTTACTGTGCGGCTGTTTATAGCTGGCCAGTGCCCAATGTGGGGCGAAACTGAATGAAGCGGGCACCTGTGTGGTGGACATCTTCAAGGAGAAAGCAGCTAAGAAGCCAGACAAGGAAAAGATCATGAATGACCTGGGGAAATGCTTGGAAGAGTAAGAAAAGTGATAAAAGACTTTCTGAGCTGATAGAAACAGCACTTTTCAGTTCCGGCTGTAAAAACGTGATCACTGGTGATGACAGTGATGATGATGATGATGATGATGATGATGATGGTGATGACGATGATGATGATGACCAAAGTCCTCACAAAATCCTGGGCAAAGCACGCAAGATCTTGGCAGGACTCGGCATTGAGATCGACCATGAGAAGCTGAAGAAAATCTTCAAAGCCGGAATGAAGTGTTCGATGCAGAACAAAGACAAACACGGCGCCGAGATCGAGAAATGCCTGCAAGGAAAGCCGCAGATGAGCGACTTCAAAACTCCAGAGTTCCTGGCCGATTTTGGAGTGGATGAAGACGGAAAAGTACCGGCCGACCAGAAAGCAGTTCACATGATGATGAAATTCATGTTTGGCAAACGTAAAGGATGCCCCATCAAAAAATTGATGAGAAAGTACGTGTTTCCATGGGTATAATTTTTAGATGAACCAAACGGCTTTTCAGATCGAAGCGACTAGTCGGAGCGGTTCTGAACGAAAAAGTCTGTCCAGAAGACAAGCAGCAAGCCGCTCGCACCTGCGTAGAAGGAGTGGTGGACGGTGTGATTCCAGAAGAAGTCAAATGCAAGAATCCAGTGGCCAAACTGTTCATGATGGCTGACAAACACAAAGAGTTCTGCGGAAAATTGAAGAACTGCCACGAAAAGTAGGGGTTTCTTATTCTTAATACTACAATGTAGAATCATGATCTTAACATTTGCAGACTTGGTGACGACTGCAAGTCGGTGCACGACGCATTGCCGGGCCACTTCTGCGACTGCGCCCAAAGCTACCTGGCAGCCAACTTTGACAGCGTCTACAGCGAGATGAAGACATGTGTGGAGGGAGAGACGGGAGAAGAACTGAAGCTGGGAGAAGTGAGCCAGCCGATGGTGAAGAAATTTATCAAAAAGTTGACCAAGAAACTCCTGGGCAAGTTCTGTCGCAAGGCCAGAGCCGATGGCAAGAAGAAGAAGAATCCCTGCCAAGGGCCTCCGCCTTTCTTAAAGAAAGGACCTCCACGCGGTCCTTTTGGCGGTCCCGGTCCACGTAGCCGTCGCGGTCGAAATTAGAAGCGTGATTGGGAATTTGTCAGTAAACGCCGCACGGCGTTGGTGTTTATAAAAAGTTTGTCCACATCAAGTAAAACTGTTACAGCTCTGCATGCATAACAGGGGGATTGCTCCAGGCCAAAGCGAAAGCCAAACTACCTACATCGGAATCCCTGAAACCTGAACCTGCTTTCCAACCCCTCAGATTTTTCCGGGACGCAATTTTTGGGCCAATTTTTATAATTTGTAATAATTCCATAAAGATGGCTATAAACTTGTTAAAACAGCGAGTTTTAGTTGTATCTGACACATATTAGAATAGAACCTTTAGCGATTTTTTAACTTTGCTACAACTAGTGATGCAACCGGGAGCGGAATACCGGGATTCGGGAAAACCGGGATTACCGGGAAATGAGAATACCGGGATTACCGGGAATATCGGGAAATCGATCAAAACGCATGCAGCATGATAAAACATAAATGTTTTCAACATCAGACTTAGCTATTGATATGATACCATTTCTAAGTCTTCTCAGGAATTTTCTCTTGTAACGGGCTAAACTACAGGAAACTGTGAGATCAGATTTATGTTGAATGAGTTACAGTATATATTGTGAGTTGGTTTGGCAGGCACCAGGCAGCTCGATTATTGGACCAAAAAGTGGTGTAAGAATAGCCAATCAATGAGTGGCTTTGCTCAATTGAAGGCCTATATAAAGTTGGAAGCTTTGAACATAAAGTTTACGGCCTAAACCAATATAAAAATATTTGGAGCAAAAGGAAAAGCTGCAAAACATGGCTGTTCGCTCAAATTGAGCAAGTAGCAGTCATTTGAAAACTTATTCAAGGTTTTGCGTGCTGCTGGTACGGTACAAAAGAAAGTTGGGTATACAGTAGATGTCACTGAAATACATAATAGTATCTGCAAAAACTGTCAATATTGCTATGAAACACATTTTCCTGTATTCCCGGTATTTCCCGGTATTAGAGAATGTGAACCGGGATTAGAAACCGGGGAGTGAAAATACCGGGAATTCCCGGTTCTTCGGGAAATATCGGGATCCCGGTTGCATCACTAGCTACAACCCATCCATGTCTGTTCTGTTGTTGACTTAACCTGTGACACCCTCGTTTGGTTTTCATTCCAGATAACTGTTATAGCATCCTTGGGGAAGCAAAGCTGAAGGTGTTAGCTGCCAAAATCAGGCCTAAGTTAAATATACCTAATGTACATAATCTGGTAAGTAAATTATAATTAAATTAAAATTTCTCTCGCAATATGGTAAGTAAATTTTAATTTGGTTATATTTCTCTGGTCATGTGGTAAGTAAATTATAATTTAATTATATTTTAAATAAGTTTACTTAACACCAGTAGTAGAATGGATTGAAAGTGTGACGTTTTCTGTGCGTCTGTTTGAATAGAGAGCCCAGCCGAGAAGAAACAAGTGCATTGCTTTACTAAAATGTCGATCCTTTTTTGGTAAATTACTGATAAGAGTGTGTCATGCCAACACAGACTGTATGTTTGTTTACTACGCATGCTTTGAGCCTACTACGCCTTGTTACTAGACCTAACCTACATACTATGGCTCTGTTCACTGCATTAACCGTCTTGCATTCATTACTTCCTGCACTGTCGGCCTTTCCTATGCAGTTTGATGGTAGGTTTGCTATAAGGAATGTGTAAGCTGTGTTTTTCCGGTGTTTTCTAAAAAACGATTTTTCCTAAGGATTGAAAACATAAATCGCAGGAAAAGCTCATGCTAAAAATAGATATTTTTGCCATTCTTTAGTTTGCGTGTAATAGGCCAGGTTGTCTTGAAGCTGATAGAAAAACCGAAGAGACCAAATTTGGTATAAATTGCACTAAAAATTGGGCTGGTTAAAGGAAATTACTAAAGGATATTCTACTATAATAGCAGTATTTCAAGCCTGCTTCGCTATTTATATGTATAAAACAGGTTTATGTTTGCTAAATCAATCGTAACCAATCGTGCATTTTTCTTATTTTGCTTACGGATTTCGGTTCAGAGCTCGGCTACATTCTAGTCAAAATTCAACCATTTCAAAAGCACCGAAAAACAAAATTCTACGTACAGTAGTACTACTACGTAGATTTATTCTTTCAACTGTTTACAGATGCTTCATCGACTGTGGTTTCAACTTCAACGCAGAGTTCCTGTGAAAATGAAAACAATGTGTTGTTAGTAGTTGTGTTAGGACTGTGTTGCATTTGCGCTTTGGCAATATTACTTGTGGGAATATTGGTTGCCTCGAGGTATCTGTCTTTATCTCAGATTAAATTCCATTCAATTTCACAAAAAATAGCGAATCCAGAGCTTTTCTTATTATCTCTAGCCAAAGTCGGTCCTCAGTTTAACTTGATTTCATTCTATGTAAGTATTTTCGGGTTCAAACTTGCTATATGTACATTGTTTCAGAAAAATAGTTTTCAATCGTTACAAAGGCAAAGTGCCTGAACCGAAACCCGAACCAGCTCCACGACGACTAGTACCCGACGCGTCTGACGATACAAGACTTTGAATGCTTTGTGTAAAATAACTCAATAACAAAAGAGTCGAAAAGTTTTATAATAAAGTCACTGTTGCCTATTTAATGGAGGAGCTCAGCGTTTTGGAGTCAATTTCAGATTCGGTCGGGCCTTTTGCTAATTTAAATTGAATGACATGACTACTTTCAAACTAGTTAAGGAATCGTCGATCAGAAATGACTGTTTCGGAAAATTTTTTACATGCCCCCTTTAGTCAATTTTCAACTCGGAATAAGGGATAAGGGGCAAGACTCGATCGAATCAGAGACTGACTCTTAAAATTTTAAACCGTTGCCATCTTTGGAAAGGAAGTAAAATTAAAATGGCAGAGAAAAAGTGGCCCGACTGGTTAGAGCGCTCACATTCAATTTGGGTTTAATTGTCGTTCTGCCTGTCTTTTATTTACTAGAATAGAATTGGCATGTGATCGTCCACAAAATGGATGTAGCCGCAGCTACACATAGTAGATGTGAGCGATTTACGGAGGAAACAACTAAGGCAATCTTCTTCCGGCTGGGAAAATTCGTAGCCACTTATCCCCGTCTAAATGCTGGCATCTCTCTGATTTTATTTTTGATTCTGAACGGCGGACACGTATGGTTTGTGGAAGAAAACAATGTTAGGTATCATTACACTGCCACCGATTCGCCGTCGCATTACGAACATAGCGTACTGCAAGAGTTTCTTCAACAGAAAAGCGGACAGTTTTTCTATCTGATTTTGGCTGTCGAGGCCGCAGACGGAGGAAATTTGCTAAGAACCTCTCATTTGAAACGGCTTGTAGAGTTGGAACACTACATTCAATATGGTAAACTAGCTCCTTTGTTATGCTGCCTTTCTCAGAATGAACTTTAAAAACTTCTAGTTTGGTATCGGTCATACATGTAACAGGTCATCCGCCGATGGGGGAGGGGGGGTTGGGGGGGCTGGCGCCGCCCGGGGGGGTCTGAGCCAAAATTTTGGGGGAGGGGGTGGGCACTAAAAAACGCTCAAAAATCGAAAAAATCGCAATTTTTTGGCTAAAAATTGCCAAAAATCGCTAATTTGGGCTGAAATAGAGGTAAAAAGTGCTGTTTTGCAGGCGATTTTGGCCTTTCTTGTGTGTGAAATTGTAAAAAATTGCAAAAATTTGCTCGAAAATTTACTTGCCAGAAAAATCGGAGGGGGGTCGGTGAAATCGTCTCGGGGGGGGGGTCCCCATCCGGGGGGTCTGGCCTAAGTCGGGTGGGGGCAGACCCCCCTTGTTACATGCATGGTATCGGTTGTAAAATCGAGCTTATTATAGATATGAAGCTAAGAAGCAGAAATCTAACCTTCAACGATTTGTGTGCAACACACTGTAACAGCAACAAACCAGCTCGATACTTTCTCAGCGCCTACGAAGCTACTCGCCACCAACCAACGGCTAGACACCGTCTACTGCTACAGTACCCAAGTGCCGAAATCTTCGGTGAGCACCTGTATCTCGGCAGTCACCTGTTTGGTGTGAAAACGTTTCCGGACCAAACGGTTTCTTCGTTAAAACTGCTCATTTTATATTACCGAACCAGCATTCATAGCCGTTCAACGAAAACTGACCTAGAAGATTGGGAGAAGTCTGTAATCAGCCAGGTAGATCGATGGAGCGAATTCAAATTGACCGCCTATAGCGACCGTATGCTGTCTCAGGAGGTGCGCCGCACTGGAATAACTGTGTTGCCGTACTACGCGCTGGCTTACTTAGTAGTTGTGGCCTTTACAGTTTCCACCAGTTTGACTTTGAATCCAGTCACTAGTAAACCATGGGAAGCTTTAGCCGGCACCTTAACCCCAATGATGGCTCTGGGCTCTGCCTTTGGACTCATGTTTTGGTTAGGCCAACCGTTCTTGCCCATTCACACTGTGATCCCTTTTTTGGTCACGGCTATCGGAGTTGACGACGTGTTTTTGTGTCTTCATGCCTGGCACAAAACCAGTGCCAAGTTACCTGTAGCTGAGAGAATGGGGTTGTGTTTGGCTGAGGCGGGACCCAGTATCAGCATTACCTCCTGCACTAATGTACTGGCCTTTACTATCGGCGCATTCAGTCCCACGCCTGCTGTGGCCACGTTTTGTGCCTTTTCGGCTGTTTCTTTAGCTCTTGAGTACTTCTATCAACTTATCTTGTTCTCTGCTATTTTGGCTGTTGGTGGGAATAGAGAGGCCAAGAAGAAAAATGCCTATCTTCCCTGCAGGACTGCTTCCAGCTCTCTCAATGCTAACTCGAACTTTATGTTAGTCTACAATAGAACTGTGGAGCTTTATACAAATTTTTTAATGTCCTGGGTAGCTAAGATACTACTACTTGTTGTGCTCTTTGGCTATTGGTTGTTAGCAGCTTATGGAATTTATCAAACACGAGTGGAACTCTCTGTGGACAAACTTTTCCTCACCGATTCGCCGCTCCATGGTTTTGTAGAGCTTGAAACGAAGTATCTCTTCAAAACCGGGGGGCGCTTGCTGGTGATTGTAAATAGCCCCGGAGATTTGAACAACCGGACAACTCTTCACCGAAATTTACAGCTGGCTGAAAATGTGGAAACGGCTGAACAAAGCGTAGGCAGCATTTCCACCGCAAATTGGCTTCCAGAGTACAGAGATTTCGTCCTTGATTTCCTGACAGAACCAGAAGTGACCTATCAGCCTATGAAGGAGTTCCTAAACACTCGTCTCTACAAGAAATGGAAAGAATTTCTAATTTTCGATATTAATTCCTGCAACCGGAACCTAGCCACTTGCGTGCAGAAGTACTACTTCACCACTGGATTTGCAAACGCTACAACATGGCAGCAGAGGCTGGCATTGCTTACAGAATGGCGGAAAATCTTCACTAAATATCCAGAACTGAACGTCACTCTCTTTGAAGATTTTGCCATGTTTGCAGATCAAATTCACTCAGTGGTGGCCACTACCAGAGATAACATAATTGTAGCGGTGCTGAGCATGGCAGTGATTTGCATATTGTTCATCCCTAATTTGGTCAGTGTGCTAAGCACCATTTTCTGTGTGATCAGCGTCAATTTGGGCGTCTTCGGTGTGCTGGTAGACAGTTTTGTACGATATTGGTAGCTCTGAGAACCGTTCAACTGCTTGTTTTCAGATGCTCTGGAGTGTACAGTTAGACCCTATGGCAATGGCTGCAATCTTAATGAGCCTTGGCTTTTCGGTGGATTTCACTGCCCATGCCAGTTACCATTTGTTCAAGCGGAACGCTGACGTCAGCTTCAACTGCTGTCGTTGTAAAGCTAAACTTCAGTTGTTTTTCAGTGGTGCGTAAAAGCACGAGTGAGAAGAATGCTGCAGACCATTGCCTGGCCCAGTATGCAGGCTGGCCTGTCAACAGTGCTGGCAGTGAGCGTGCTGGCTATAGTTCAGGCTTACATGGTGATGGTATTCGTCAAGACCATCGTATTGGTGGTGCTGATTGGGCTGGCACATGGGCTATTTGTCATGCCCATCACAGTGGCTGCACTATCTGCTTCTGATTGCTACCCAAGACATAAGTCAACTGCAGATCAGGCGAAAACAGAAGCAACCGATAGTTAAATGATCAACTTTCAGCTTGAACTGACCAGATTTCTGCTGATTCAATTTCACTGTTTCTCAGTAGTGTACCCAGCCGCGCTTGGCGGGAGGTTCTTTTTTCTTGTGGAGGTACCAAGAGAAAATCGGTAGAAAATAAGAGAAACCAATTATTATGCACTGAAACTTATTGCGCTCAGAATATATTTTTTCTTCAAAAATTTACACCCCTTTGCAAAATTCTGAGTGCCGTGTGGTGCTGTCTAGAGTACCCGCTACTATATATTGGAGATGAAACAATATGTCGGTCGGTTTAGTTGTAAAAGATAGGTTCTTTACATACATCAGAACCTCTATGATTGCATTATCTACTGTTTTTCTTCATTCCAACAAAGGTTTACTATCAAAAATACTGTAATATTGGCACGTTTTATATTGATAACTTCTCACTTCAGAATAAAAATCGGTCTCCATTTATAGTTTATCGCGGTACTATGGGGGTACTATAAACAGCACTACAATGTATTCGGTAGCCACTGCTAACTCTCATGACTGCTGTATATTTAAAAATTATTTCGGCCTTTTAGCAGATACAATATTTTACCATCAGCGCGCGACCTTCTTGTACTCGATTGAATAGAAACTGTTATGTGTGCCTATCTGGACAGGCCAAAAAGATTTCTTGCTTCAATGTTTGTCATTGATGTTTTGCCCACGCTTGACGGTCTTCCTATTAGCGCTCTCAGGGAACAAAGCGTATCCTTGTAGGGGGCACAAAAACAGTTCAGAAACTGGGCAGCCCCTAATTGCTCCTTAATGATGCAGCTTCAGCCGATTTCTGTATAAGGCCTGGAACATCATTTAGTACCTGAACTGAATCGGTACACAATGGTGGTCAGATCCGATCTCTCCAACTATTCAGTGGCTCGGAACCAGTCCACTGCGTGGTGTCAGCAGAACCGACCTGGCGATCTTTTTATGTACGCCATGGACGGTCTGACCACAGCTGCACTAGTCATGTTTGGACTCTCCGGAAATGTGGCCTGGATGCGATCCCTACGTATTCGTCTCCGCCGCTCTCGCTGGGCTGCCTTTCTTGCTGTACTCTGCATTTGGGATTCGGCAGTGCTGATCAGTGCAATGGGTCTGTACGGCATAGCTGTACTGGTCAAAGGAACAGCGCCATGGACTGGCAATTTCACTTATTTGTACATAGTGAGTGCATCTCTGTTCAGTTGTTTAATTTAAAAGACAGATCCAGTCGGTTCCTAATTAGCTACTTGCTGGTATCGGCCGTCGGCCTCTGAGTTGGCTTTGCCTTATGTGGCTTTCAGTCAGACAAACAGCCAGTCTCGTGTTCATGTCAGGATAGCGAACAAACTACTATCAACGCAACTAAATCAAGCGGTGCTAATTGAAACTGTGGCTAGTTTCAGATTTTCTATCCCCTCGTCAATTTAACCATGACCGGGTCTTTGTGGACCATCTTAGCAATCAGCGTTGAACGTTATTTGGCATTATCGCGTCCGTTTTCGGTGCGTCGCCGGCCGTTTGGCGTGAGGCGCATATCGCTGCTGGTGCTGCTGGGCGCCGGCGTTCTTAGTGCTCCGACGGCCCTGGAACTGCGTATAGCTCCATGCTGGGACTTGGTCGAGGGAAAACGTTTGCCGCAAATCAGCGAGAGTAGGCTGCGTCTCAGTGAGACCTACCGCTTTCTCTATCGCGTGGTTTGCTACATGATTTTCATCAGTCCACTTCCCTTCATCATCATACTTGTGTTGACCGTACGCATTCTGCTTATTCGGCGGGCCATTTCCGCACCTGTAGAATCAAATGAGATAGAGGCAATTCGAAAGGAGGTGGTTAATCTGCCCGTAAACAAGAATATTCTAAACTTGCCCTGTTAGTTATAGAGCGGGCCAGTTAGAAAACTGAGTGCCACAGACAAATCGGCAGCCTTGCTGACGTCGGTGGTGGTCAAGTTTCTGATCTGCTTCATCGTTCCTACTGTACTCAACATCTTGGAGTGCTTTGATGGAAAATTAGCCACATACCAAGTGTTCGAAAATTTCGCTCGTGTCAGCAATCTTCTTGTGGTCATACAAAGGTATGATACCCTTTCCCAGCGGGAGATCTTTCTGAACAATAGAGTTAAATGAAAAAGTAAGAGAAATAAAGTTTTTCAGAGTACGTGTAGCTGTAGGTATAGTATTTGCTAAAAATTTCGTGCATTCGTGCGTCAAATTAAGCGCCACAAACTGGGCAATATACTATCAGTGGAAAGTAAGGTCAGCCAAGGAGTCGAGACGGGTCTCCAAAGATGGGAGTATCAAGTTGGGAAATGTGTGGCGAAGGCAAGACCCAATGCAGCTGGGCGCTGAAATCCTGAACATTTTGTCAAACAGCAAAACGGAGCAGCGCCCTGGTTTACGTAAGTTTATAAATTGCTCCCTGTTCTTGTTGTTTTTGTCACTGTGCTATCTCCTCCTACATTTAATTCAAGTAGGTTAAAAGTGTGGTCAAAATGGACTATAATAAGTTTTACAATGCTTAGCTACAACAGGATTCTGTCTTTAGTCAACGAAAAGACTGCCCATGATCATTGCAGTGTTTCTCAACAACAACAAGCTATGGCAATCAGTTTGAAACTGGTTGAGGTAACAGAGCTTCTGAACCATGGTAGAAAGACAGAAGCCAGACAGATGCTGAGACGGGTGGGCGAAATTCACTATGAAAGAGGTGTGCATCTGAGTGTAAAGGATTGGCATATTTTGAAGAAGCTGCTGGTAGGGCGTCTGACCGCCGATACTGACTGTTCACCCCCTGTTGTGACCAAATTCGTTAGTTTTGTGATAACTGAGATCCGCTCTGGTTACCTTTGCTACTCAATCTCCAAAAATTCCACGCAGTCACTCGTTTCCTTTCAGACCACTAAATCTGATTCGAAATGGACTGTCTCAGAAGATACTGTTTAGTTAAAAAAAAGTCGTTTCGTTACTGCTCACACTTGCTGTCAAGTGAAAGTTTCTGTGTAGCAACACAGATTGTAACCTACTGTACATTTGGCCAGACGTCTGAACAGAGAGATGTATAGATAGTTTCTGTTTCAGTGGTTTTTTATTTGTTCATATAATAAAGATTACGAATGATACATTACATAGAAAGAAAAAATACGCTTGAAGCGAATGGGCGTTTGCAAGATGTAGTTAGTTTGATTAATCAATCTTGAACACGTATAAGTCCGCCGGCATGCACAACTTGCAAATGAGCTAGCCTTTGGAAAATGAGCAAAATGGGAGTCATTAAGTAACCGTATTGCTAGGATACGCCCTATCAAGTTGCTAGCGAGCGAGTACGTATCTATCGTTTATCAAATAACTCATAGGCTCTGCATGACAACTACCGTAAGTGTTTGCATGCTGTTCTTAGCTGTCCTGTCGGTACCCTTCTACTGCGTCTATCTCGCAACTTTATTCAAATTTCGACACAAGCCGCCATTCAATTCAGAATTTTTCAAACTATGTTTTTGGTGGGGATTGGTTGACGTTGTGGGTCTATCGAATTCTTGGTTTCTCTTTAAGTTCACTCAGTATAACTGGCTGTTTGTACCGGCAGTTGTGAAGCTACAGCCCAGTTTTTGGGCGAAAATCGCTAACTTCGTGGCCTGGTTCTGCGGTCTATCTGCATCACACTTTGTAGTCGCAGTGGCATTCAACCGCATGACAAGGGTCGCGTTTCCGTTAAAACATGACCTGGTAAAGGCCGAAATGTCGAAAAATTAAACATAAAATTAATGTAGACTTTTGCAGATTTGGTCGCGCACTTTCGTACGCATCATTTTTGGCTTTGTTACAGTGGCACCTTTTCTTATGGTGGCACCACTTCTGTGCTCCAGTTTCACTTACATAATTGATAATAAAACTGGGGAGGTTGGTCCCTCAGTTTTCCTAGACCTCAACTACCACGTAAACTAAAACTAGCACTGCTTCATATTATGCAGATTTTGCAAGTTTGCAGATGGCATACTACGGTCTTGGTACTCTGCACGCCATTTTCTGCAGTGTCATTTCGCTGTTCATGTACGGTCTGATGTTTTGTTGCACCCGCTTGAACAATACTACGCCCAGCGGTGCGAACAATACAGACGCGGCCGAGATGCGGAAGACAGAGCGAAAACTGGCTCTGTTTGGATTGACTATGTCGCTCCTTCTGTCGCTGATCTGTGTGTGGCTAGCCCTAATGGCTACCACCGCCGATTCACGCAAAATCGCAATCTACCTGCAGTTGCGAGCAGTGTTTGTGGACATTTTCTTCTGGATCAATCCTTACCTCACAGTTGCGCTCAGCAGAACTGTTAGAACGCATGTGAAAGCATTTCTCTTCAGACAACAGCCTGAGGACGACGTTAGTAGTGTAGATCAGTTGGCTATGGTCAACGTTAGACCGCGACTTCAGGCTAGAGCGGCTGTTGTAATCCATGCACATCGCTGAAGACTTTCTATATTGCTTTTTGTTTATCGAACATGGATGTTGTAACCTTGTTACTGCGCGGCTGCGTGCGATGGCTGTTTGTGCGTTGGATGAGTCGGGTGTTCATTTGACTAATAAAAGGCTCTAATGAAGACTCCCTTCAGGTGCTTTCGAAATCTGATTACACAAGTATTCAAGTGCTCGGCCGTCTGGGCTAGGACAAGTCGACCCCTAATTGGCTCTTGCTTCACTGTTTTTCTCTCACCGTCCCTGTCTGCCGAGACACGCGGGCACACTGTATGTATGTACTATAGTACTTCAGTCTCCTCTGCCAAGTTCAAATTTGAGAGCAGTATTAAACTTTTCTGATTCACTCATGTGTCGACTGTCGTCACAAGTGAATTGTTACAGTACAACCTCCATAGTGACATAGTACGCTCATTGTGACAAGGAAAGCGTTCCATTTATGGAGGTGTCCTGTTTTTGGGAGATCGACTATAAAAGTTCTAGAAGATACTTGTTGAAAATTGGCTCTAATATTGTTCAATATAATATAATTACGTGTAATATATATATATAATATAATTACGTCCGTAACAAACAACCCAGCAGACTTTTTTACTGTAGCGACCGCAAAATCTCAACCGATTTGAATAAATCTTTTCTGAATGAAAGAACCCAGCAGATTTTTTCTGAATAACCCAGCAGATTTTTTCACTTTAACAGAAAATCTCAACCAATTTGAATGATTCGTCTCGTCCATGAATGAATTAGATAAATTCTTGAAAGATTGGTACAACAATTTTGTAAGATCTTCTGCTTGGTTTATAGTCCCTGAGATATTTGCCGTCAATGTCGAAAAAGCCCTTTTGGCAATGAACACTTTAACATCCGTTGCATCTAATAATAAAACAGATTCCGACTGCTGAAGGCTAACGAGGCTTTTCTGGTGAAGCAACCGAGTGAGTGCGTCATCAGTAAAAGCCTCGGTGTTAGTGCTCTGCTCTGCAGTAGGAATCTGTTTTATTAATAAATGCTATGGAAGAATAAAAATCGCTCTTCTTGTCCATTGCCAAAATGTCTGTTTCGACTTTGAGTGCAAATGTCAAGAACTAAGGCAGAGGATCTTGAGTGGCGCAATTCACGATTTTCTGAACCCTACTTTTTTAAAAAATCGAATTTCAAAAACGACTAAAAGTGGATTTGATAATAATTCTCCACCATTTTAAAAGCCGAGGACACCGGACATACTTCGGCTGAGAAAGCCCAGAAGATATCCTTGCTTTGCATGCAGATTAAATCGGCCAAAAATTTGCATAAAGCGGTGCATCTGGAAATCACACAGTGCACCATAAACTAAGTGTATGAAGCGGGCAGACACTCTACATTCGATTCGTTCCATCACAATCTTTTGTTTAAAAATATTTCCAGCCTGGGACAGACGTAGCAAACACAGCAAATCGAAAAAACTTCATTTTTCGTCATTTTGTCAGTTAGTTTATTACGTAACTTTTGCCTGAATGGACAGCTTTTGACGTGCCTTTCAGATTTTACAACACTACACAGCATGTGCATACATGCAGAAATTCAAGGAAATTCAAGGTGTTGTAAAATCTGGAAGGCATGCAAACGCTGTCCTTTCAGTCAAAAGTTACTTATAACAAACTAGCTGACAAGATGAAGTTACATTTTTCGGTTTTTTTTCAATTGCTGTTTTCGGTATTTCTGTCCCGGGATGAAAATATTTTTAAACGAAAGGTTGTGATGAGACGAATCGAATAGTGTAAAAAAACTAGTGTTGTTACAATACCAAACTTTCCGTTTGACTATGACTATGACTACTGTCCGTTTGAGTACAATACCAGAGTAGTCAAATTTGACTATATTGTAGTCAAACCATTTGACTACTATGACAACCGGTTTGACTACTTTGACTACTTTTTGAAACAGAGCCAAATTGACATTTTCAGGGATTTATCATGTTTCAGTCACCGGCGTCAGCCTAAAATGGGCGTTATTTCATCAAAAAATCATTCACTTTGAACACAAATCATAGGTTGCTCGCTAAAACACATTGCAAAATTGTTCTTTTGCTTCCGAAATTTTCATTGTAAAAAACGTCATAAAATAGAATAAAACGCCCTTTGTGTTTTGAGCCAATTCTTGATGTTTCTTCAACCAAAAAGTGTACCGTACATATTCTACGTACTATACTGTATGTCATTATTTTAATCTTCGACTTGTAGAACTTGAATCAGGTAGAGATTCACTGACTGATGCTTCATTGTTTCAGAATTTAGAGTGTCTGCCCGTTTCATGCACCTACATTGTAGTTCAAAATGGTGCACTGTGTGTGATTCCAGATGCAACGCTTTATGCAAATTTTTGGCCGATTTATAATCTGGCTGCATGCAAAGAAGGATATCTTTTGGGCTTTCAGATTAAGCATGTCCGTCCGGCCCGGATACCTGACTTTAAAATTGGGGGAAAATTGTTATAAAATCTACTTTTCGTCAGTATTGATATACGATTTGTGTAAAAATGTAGAATTCAACAAATTGCGCCCCTTCCCGATTGTCGAAGCGACCTGGGGGTGCTACCATTGAATTCCATGCAAAATTTTACCGTAGAAAAAAGTGGTTTCCATCAAATTTAAATTTCGTCTGTACAAGGTTGTCACGCTTACGCTTCTGTAGACTGCGCCCTATTGATACTAAAGAAGTTGAAAACCTTTTGAAATCATCTTGAAGCCTAAACTGAAGTAAAACTACGTACTTTTTCTGAACTAGACGAAAACAAAGAGTGATAAAGGATGACCAATTCCAATGTTGCAGATGACTACTAACTGTGCATCAAAGGTAGCCGTCTCAAGGACAGAGACCACTCTAATATTCGCCTTTGTGCAGTCATCTGCCGTGCTTGGAACCTTCGGCAACATCTACGGGCTCTATTTACTCTCCAGAATCCCGCTCAATATTGTATGTAATTAATTTTCCCATTTAAGTCAGATAAAAATTCTTTTAAAAATCACAGCATTTAAGTTAAGAAAGTTTTACTTGCTACAGTACTGTATTTTCAGTATCTTCGGCGCTATCTCAAAGTGCTGACTCTGTGGGACGTCTGTGCGCTCGTTTTTGCCTTCTGCTACTATTACGGCATTCACAATGTTGTAAACGGTTCGGTAGTGGCCTTGTACCTAGTGCGCTTCTGCAACGGACCGCTGATTACCGCTCTCACGGCCTCTGTTTGGACCACCGTCCTCATTGCTTTTGCTAGATTTGTGGCTGTCGTTCGACCCTTCTCTAGTCGAACTGGTATGTCAATCTTACTTACCACTCTACACTGTCTGTCACCCTTCTGTGTTTCTGAAGCTTTCTTTCTATCAGAGATGGATATTTTCCCGAAAGACGTCGCTCTGTTTTTCCCCGATTTTTTCCAAAATCGCGGAGAAAAGCTCCAGATCAAGTTCCTGAGTACCCCCAATCTGGTTTTATGATTCTTAACGCTTTCTAGCGCCTTCTTGGTCTTTTCAGAACAGAAACATACGGCTTAAACGGATATAAATCACGAAACAGGCATAGTCCTGACACAGGCTACAGTTGGCAAAATATTGAATTTCAAGAATACATAACATATACATATACGTATATGTTTTCCGAAGTCGAATATACATACATAATATGTATATGTATTTTTTCAAAAAATATGTACATAAAATACATATTATACATATTTTTTCAAGGCCAGTTTTCAGTTGAAAAATGGTGCTAAAACAGTTGTTTATGACTGAAACGACAAACGGTCTACGTTTGGACCTGATTGGCATGAAATTGATTCAGTATTTCAGTCAAATCAGCAATAATTTCCACAGTTAAATTCAAAAATCCTCCATGTACAGTCAGTCATTTTGTGTAAGGGAGACATGTGCAATGAACTTTGTTTTGGAAACCGCAATAGCCGATAATTTCATTTAGGCCAACTAACAATAGAAAAGAGCATTTTCTCCTGCCATTTATTTATCCATTGAATTTGAAAATCTAAACGTTCCCACATTAGAACTCCTTTTGGTCGCCTCGCACCACTTTAGACGGTGATGATATTATACAGTTAAAGACCAAAAGTTTTCTGTGGTTTTTTTACCACTGGAGCAAATTTAGACACAGGCATCCCGAAGAAAATGTAATTTTCTGCTGTGGATGGCAGGCTGAGACTTAAAAATGCAGCATTTCATCAGAAAATCAATATGTACTTTCAAATATGTATTTAATACATAGTGGCCTCAAAATACATATACATAAACATATTCTCTGAGCAATACATATACATATACATATACATATACATATACATATATGTATTCCAAAATAATACATAATATGTATTTTTTACATATACATATACATATATGTATTCCACAGTAACACAGGCTCCATCAATAAACCGCATATGTAAATTTTCTTACAGCAGTTTGCCTTTTTGTTTTAGATTGCCAAATTTGGTCTTTTCTGTTGTTTTTCTAACAGTTTTGAGTCAGTCTGGCCTGTTATACATCGCAAAAATCTATTTTCTAACTGGAAAAGTACATAAATTAGCTCTATTTAGCCTGAGTTTTTTTCTGCGATTTATGTTTTTTCCGAAACTTAGGAAAAAACCGTTTTTTTTCTAAGAGAAACACCTCACATCCCTATCCCTGCTTTCTATTAAGCAAACAGTACGTATACATACGTATAGATTGTTTGCACAGTCATGACGGGCAAAATTCGCACTACCGCGCTCCTGTATGTACGTACTGAAACGGAGTTGAGAGTACAGTGGGAAAATATCGAAATTTTTAATACATATTAATATAACTATACATATATGTTTTCCGCCAATCAAACATATAAATAACACATATAGTTATATGTTTCTGAAAATTGAATATGCACATATTTTTAAACATAAAACATATTTGTGTAAAAGTCGTTTATTCATTTATATTTTGCCTAAAATTTCGATAATTCAAACTTGAGATTCTGAATTTCCTGTTTAAAACGGTTTGCAACAAGTTAGATAGCATACTCAGATTCAATAAGTTTAAGTGAAAGTCAGATGTTGGAAAAGTTTACTGTCAAACAGCAACCAAAAGTCTTGAAATCATGAATTCCTGTAGCAAAAATATGTATATGTTTCCAGAAACATATTGGCTTCAAAACATATAAATACAAAACATATTTGACATGCAAACATATTGAGAAACATAAACATATATGTTTTCCCAAAAACAAACATATTTATGTTTTAAAACATATACATAAAACATATATGTTTCCCACAGTAGTTGAGAGTCTTTACTAGTAGTTCTTGGATACAACACAACACACACACACGCGCACTCACTGAATCACACACAACTACTCGGTAACTCGCTAATACAAACACACAAAACTATCAAATTCTTCATCACTCCCCTTTCAACGAGTGTCGACTGGCCGCCGCTGTGCCTGACAATCGGGGAAAGTGAACTGCGGGAACTGCTCCGCCTCTGTTGACTCGGCATCTCCGGAAAACTGCTCTGTATCGACACCGTATTGACCCGATCTCTTGGGCGCCACGTTTCGGCCTTTCTGTGCCTTCGTCTTCATCTGGTGACTTGTCATGGGAGAAACTGGATCACATCTCTTGGCCAACAAACTCAAACGAACTAACATTCCTTCCGTCTGCCTTCCTCTTCTGTTTCTCTTCATCCTCTTTCTCGCCACTCTCTTCATCCTCTTCACACACACACAAAACTATCAAATTCTTCAGTACGTAGCTCACTACAAAGCTCAAGGTGACGGGAATCGAAGGGGAGGGGGTGGGGGTCTGAGCCAAAATTGTGGGAGGGGGTTGGGCAATAAAAAACGCTCAAAAATCGAAAAAATCGCTCTTTCGGGCTAAAAATCGTCAAAAATCGCTAATTTGGGCTGAAATACAGCTAAAGTGCTCTTTTACAGGCGACTTTGGCAATTTTTGTGTCTGAAATTGCAAAAAATCGCAAAAATTTGCTCAAAAAATGACTTGCCAGAAAAATGGGGGGTCGGGGAAATCGTCTGGGGGTCCCATCCGGGGGGGGGGGTCTGGCCTAAGCAGAGGTTGGTTAAAAAATAAAGTTGGAAATTTTCTGTTCTACCAAATCACCTGAATATTCAGGCACAGTATGGTACCGGTAGCGTTAGCGCCTCCTGGGGCCTAAATCGAAGCATGCTATCATTCAAAACTAAACCAATACACAACACAACACGAAAGCTAATACGTTTACGAACAACGGTCAAACATAACAATGCAGAGAAAGTGCAGTTATTGCAGAAAAGCAGAAAGTACTTACTGTAACGGTTCAGGCAGAACGATGCTACGTCACAGTTGGAAGTTGAGTTCACTGGTGGCAATGGCGGCCAGCGTCTACTGCATCCCCACTCACTACGAGCTCCAGCTGCGTGACTGTGATCAGAACGGAAGCATCCATCTGCAACTGATACTCGGTTTTCTGTCCGACAAACGCTACCTGTTCGTCTACAGAACCATCTGTTATGCCTTCTTCGTCACCGTCGGCCCGTTTGCAGTGATCCTTGTGCTCTCCGCAGTCATGCTATGTGTGATGGAGCAGCAGGGTCGGTGCAGACGGCAGATGAGTGTCGGATGCAGACAGAGACAGAGACGCAGAGCGGTGCGCAGCCGACCTAAGCGTCTGGTGATGGTGCTTTTTGTCAAGTTTCTTCTCTTCAATGTCTTACCTACCACTCTCTTTCTGATTACCTTATCAGGAGGTGCCAGTCTGTTGGAGCGACGTACTATGGAACTATTGATTGGGCTGGGAAACCTGTTGGTCGTCTGCAACAGTGCCACCAACTGCTTGGTCTACATCCCGTGGACCTGGCGTCCCCGACTCTACCGCTCCGTGTCGACACGTTCTGTTCAGGCCAGATTAGGCACTGTCGTCTCTACTGAAACCTTTGACAGAATTTCGATGGACGAGCTGGAATCTAACAGTGTTCAGTACTCTGCCCATCACTCAGTTGTGTAATCGAAAAGGTGTGTCAAACACAACTGGGGCTACTTTGGGACACTTTCTCGGCTTGATAAAGGTTCTACTGCAAAATGAAACAAAAAACAAAGAAAATAAGAGTAAGAGGTAGCCGGCACAGTTGGTTTAGTGGTTTAGGCCACATGGCCACTGTGCGCGACGTCGTGCGCTCATCCACTCGGCGGGGCAAGTTTCTTGCCGCAAAGAGTTGGTTGTCGGCATAAAGCTACACCCAGGCCACCGAAAACTGGTTACAGCGAGTAGGTAAAATGGGAACCAACTGGATCTGCCGTTGCACAGAAACCGCTCCAAAAGCATGCCGCGTTGGAGGGAAGATCTAGGACGTCAGGAGCCGTCTGAGAAACCAGCAATAAGGCCAATACCGGTTTGGCCACTTGGTCGGGCGGCCGTTGGGAGCTGTCGGCACCATGACGTCAGGCACTCTCTTAGTACCGATTATGTTGCAGCGCATGGTCGCTCAGCTGACTACGGCCGAGCCGCCGAGTGGAACATTCTTGGTGTTATATATTCTTGCTATTAGCTACTTTGATTGACATTTGTTTTTTGCATCAGTCTGATGAATTGTGAGGAAATGGCGAAAATTCGAACAAATCTTCACCTACCAATTTGGCCAAGCTTTTCATCTAAACCCACATCCTCTAGTCACTACTATGTATAGTGTGCATATTTTAAGGCTTTCCATGCATGCCAATTAGCACAATATACATTGTACAATGCAAAATAACACAAAACATGATTAAAATTCCGAAATGTCGAGCTACATTGTCTTAAACTCATCAATCAGCACTGAAAATGGATTTCTAGTAGCTAAAAGCTATATCAGGTAGAGATTTTCAAACAAATTGTATATTTCTGAATGTTGAAGGTTTACTGAGTTTACTGAATTGTTTACTGAGTACTTACCGGGTTTTCTTTGAAAAACCCAGTACTTACTCGTACTTACTGAATTTCAAAAAATCTGGATTTACTTACTGATTACTTACTGAGTTTTAGAAATTTGAGCTAGGCACAACACTGATTACAACGACCTTTCCAAATAAAACCGGATGGGATGGGTTGGCCGCAGGCACCTTGCCTGTGCAAAGAACGCATAAAATTAAACTTTTCTTTCTGTATCAAAACTTCCTTGTGTTGTGCTCGCAAACCGGATTACGATGATAAGACACTGATAAGGTCCGAATAGTACCGTAAATCGCGCCCCCATATACGATTGCAATCGACTTTGTGTGAAAACCGTTGCCTGGGCTGTCGCGCGGCGGGTGCGTCGTTGGTATCTCCCGATCAAAGTGGCCCGTTGTTTAGGCGGTCTGTACCAAAGTGGTCCAAATGCAATTTCAGATTGTTTCGGCTTCCGCAATGGTGTGAAGTGAAACAGAGTCTTCTTTAAGCACATACACATGACGTGACATAGAAAACCGAAGATTCGGATTAACCTATTCCTTGTTTGGCAAAAGGCTGTTCTCATTTCGTTCCCGTATTCCTTGAGGTGGCTAGTGAAAGAGGAAGGATGGTGAGAAAGAGAAAGATGAGAACGAGAGTGATGGATGAGGCGAAAGAGAGTGGTGAGCAGTAAGATGAAAAGGAGAAAGAGTTGAAGAGGACGGTGAACAGGAGGAAACTGAATAACAACTTAGTAATTCGTGCATTTGCTTAGCAGTTGTTCCTTAGGTCCGGTTTTTGTCGACCTAATTATTTTATATTGAAATAACCGTGCTAACGCAATCCATTAAGCGAAAATGGTCCAGAAGCATTGTTAAGAATAGCATTTACGGTGTATTTAGTCTATTGTATCTTTTAAAATCATCAACATAGTTGAACAAATGAGAATCCGCAGTCCCTAAAGAAACACCACAGATAGTAACACAAGCAGCCAACACACGGTGAAAACATGGAGAACACAAAAAGACAAAACACAAAACAAACGTTGAGCTTTTCTGTTCCTCTGTACTGTATCGGTTCTTCCCAAAAAGGACTGTGGTGATTCCGAAAGGGTTATACAGGAAAAGAAGGTTGCCTTGCCGACGAACTTACAGTAGACAGACAGACAGTAAGTGCTGCACCGGGTTAGGGTATGAATGTTGAAATGAACGGACGGACCGCCCGAATACTGCAAGCAACCGGTTATAAAAGAAAAGCAAACGTTGAAAAAACGTTGCCGGATTTAGAATGCATTCCTGGATCAGTTACAAAGGTTGCTGTCTTGCTACTGGTGGAAGACGCGGACATGTTGGTGTTGAGCAGAGTTAGCATCTGATGGCGTCTATAGCATGAAGCTGTGAGAAACACACAAGCGGACTCGTACAACGAGCAACAGTGGTGACTTCCTCGTGTGAGTTTGATTTACGTACCGAGAATTCCAAACTGTAAAACAGACATAAAAACGGTTTCTTTGTTATACGCACTGCTGAATCAGGGTTGTTCGGTCTAGGGTAAACCCTAAAATTTCTGTTACTTCTCTTCTTAGAACACGCTGTACGCATTCGTGAAAACCGAAAAAAAAGCAAAAGGCCCAGCAAAATCCGTGCAATAAAAGAAGCAAGCAACATAGTGATGAAGGAATCTGAAGCTCTGTCACTTGGGCAGCAGTAAATTTCCAATGTTTAGAGACAAATTACTTCATCAACTAATCTACCGAAATTACCTCTTGTGCCTGCATTTTCTTCTTGCGCTTGGTCAAAAACGCATGAACTGCTACGTTTGTGACTCTGAAGCCCAACAAACACAAAATTGCGTCAGCCAGGTCTCTTTCCGACAGAATTTCCCCCCGCTTCGTATTGATAGATTAGCTGTGTTATTTCTTTTTGTTCCCAAGGAATGCCGAATCCCGTCTTTGGACGACCACGGCCACGACGTTGCATTTTAGACCATCAGCTGACTAAACTCGACCTACTTACAAATCTTCCCACTACAAAAAGTCTGAAAAACAGGTTTGCACCAGCACACCTGAAGAATCAGTCACGATTTCCAAAAATAAATAGAATTTTTGTTGTTTATAGACGGTTTCACGCGTTGACAGACCGTAGAAGCGATCGCAAAATACATCTAACGGGCCAGCTAAATTTTGTTCGATTTGCTAATTAAATCTACCGCCTGCTAAATAGCGCTAAATATTGATCCGGAGATCACCGGCCCGCACCCGCGCGGCGGACTTTCCTTGCACATTTTTTCAAAAAGTAGTGGGAGCAAGAATTTTCTCTTGATTTATCCCACTTATTAGGTGTATCTAGCATTGGCAATGGCTCTGTTCAGTAGGAAAAGTCTGCAATTTCTCTCTAAACACACGGTAAGTTTTATTCTTTTTTGAATAAAGTGAAATTCAGTTACTATGCGGCGTGGCGTGTTTTCTTAGTCTGTTCATTATAAGATTTCTTTCAAATTAATGTGTGTATCTTGCTAAACTCCTTTTGAAGTTAAGTTTAACGTTTTATACGATCACCGCATTCACAGTTTTTTCTGTTTACAGCCGAAATTTTTAAACAGTCTACTAGGTCTCCTTTCAAGTATAATAAAAGAATTTCCGCCACGGCATGGAATACATTCTAGACCAATGGCTATCTTATGGTCAGCTGGTATTCAACCGGTGCCCCGGCGGTCAAAATGTGGATCGACGGAAAGGCTGTCGAATCGAAAACTGATAAATTTCTGGACGTTCACAATCCGGTAAGTTGACATTCTTTTTTATTCATGTGCACCCTAACCCTGGATTATATATACCCGCTAAACCATACATGTAACAGGTCATCCGTCGAAGGGGGGGGGTCTGAACCCAAATTTGGGAGGGGTTGGGCACTAAAAACGCTTAAAAATCGAAATGTTTGCAATTTTTCGGGTAAAAATCATCAAAAATCGCTAATTTGGGCTGAACTACAGCTGAAAACTGCTGTTTTCCAGGCGATTTTGGCAATTTTTGCGTCTGAAATTGTAAATAAAACGCAAAAATTTGCTCAAAAAATTACTTGCCAGAAAAATCGTCTCGGGGGGGGGGGTCCCATCCGGGGGTGAGGTCTGGTCTAAGTCGGGTGGGGCCACACACCAGAGTTCCTGCTACATGTATGTGTTTAGGCCACCAACGAAGTGATAGCGAGAGTTCCGCTGTGCACTGCAGATGAGATGGAAAGGGCGGTTGAGTCGTGTAAACAGGGCTTCAAGGTCTGGAGTGACAGCTCGATTATGACCCGACAACAGACCATGTTCAAACTGGCCGAGCTGATTCGTAGGGACCAGGTGAACTGATTTTATAACTGATTTGATTGGTTATAATTATTGGAAGTAAGTGACTTTCAGAAAAAACTGGCCGACAATATCACTCAGGAGCAAGGAAAGACGTTGCCTGACGCGGAAGGCGATGTTATGCGGGGTTTACAGGTACGACATTGTCTAACAAGGGGGTCCGTGGCCCCAAACCCGACTTTCCGGAGCTCCCGGAGTAATTTTTGAGCAAATTTTTTTAATTTTAGACGTTAAAAATTACAAAAGTCACCTGTAAAACAGCAGCTTGTTGTGTTTGCGCCCAAAATACGATTTTTAGTGGATAATTGCGTTATTTTGTGCTTTTTAGTACCCAACCCCTCTCCCCTAGAATTTGGGCTCAAACCCCGTGACTGGCGAGCCTTCGACAGACGCAACCCCAACCCCCTCCCCCAGCGGCGAGTGATCTGGTTGGTACGTGTATGCTACATATAGACTCATACATGTAACATGGCAACTGCCGAAGGTGGAGGGGGTTGTGGGGTCTGAGCCCAAATTTCGGGAGGGAGGTTGGGCACTAAAACGTTTAAAAATCGAAAAAAATCGCAATTTTTCCCTAAAAATCGCAAAAATTTCTCCGTCTCGGGGGTCCCAATCCGGGGGGTCTGGCCTAAGTCGGGTGGGGGCATGCCCCTAGACCCCCCTATTACATGATGAAGAATTTGGTAGTTTTGTGTGAGTGTTTGTATTAGCGAGTTATCGAGTAGTTGTGTGCGTGCGTCTGAGAGAGTGTGCGTTCGAGTGTGTGTTGTGTTGTTATACCAGATCTACTAGTAAAGCCTCCTCTTCTCTTTCATTGGTGCCGAGACCCGGGAGTGGCGGGTGGCGGAAGTCGAGGAGAAGAAAGAAATGGAGAAAGATAAGGAGGCGATGTTAGATGTTGGAGCTCCAGATATTCTTTGTTTGGCACAAGGCCAGTTTGAGTCCAGTTCCGTTGATGTTGTGCGGCAAGCACCTTCTCTCAGTTCGTTTTCTGGGGCACACGCGGACGATCCCGACGATGTGACCTCTGCCGATGCTAAGAATTCGGCTTTGTTCCAGTTTGCTCTTCAGGATGTCCAAGATGTGGGAAAAAGAAGGAAAAAGAGGCGAAGGAAAAAAGGGAGGGAAGAGAAGAAATTTGAAGAGGAGATGGAAGTATGGAGCAGAAGGAAGAAAGAAGAAGAGGAAGAGAAAGACGTTATGTGGATGAAGAGGAAGAGATTGGTTGGAAGAGAAGGAGGAGGAAGAGGAATGATTGTGAGGAAAAAAGTGATGAGACGTGAGATGATGAGAAGAGAGAGGTTAGAAAGGATGATGGAGATGAAAGGAAAGAGGATGAGAAAAGGAAAGATGATGATGGTGAAAGGGGTAGCGCGAAGGAAGAGAGAAGAAAAGAAGGAAGGTGAGAGAGGAAGAGAAAAGATGTTTAGAGGAAGGAGAAAGAAGAGGGTGATGAGGAGCAAGGTGATGAATGGAAGATGGAAGATGAAGAAGAGAAAGAGGACGAAGAGGGTTAAGAGAAGAAGGAGAGAAAGGAGAGTGAGAGGAAGAGGGAAAAGAGTGAGAAGAAGAAGACAGAGGGAAAGAATGATTGTTTGTTCGAGTTTGTTGCCCAAGAGGTGGCATTCCGTTTCTCCCAAGAGGTGGCATTCCGTTTCTCCCATGACAAGTCACCAGTTGAAGGCAAAGGCACAGAAAGGCCGAAGCATCGCGCGCAAGAGATCGAACCAGTACCGTGTCAGTGCAGAGCAACTTGCTGGTGATGCCGAGTCAACGGAGGCGGAGCGGTTCTCGCTCATTCGCTCATTCCCCGATTGTCAGGCACAGCGGCGGCCAGTCGACACTCGTTGAAAGGGGAGTGATGAAGAATTTGGTAGTTTTGTGTGAGTGTTTGTATTAGCGAGTTATCGAGTAGTTGTGTGCGTGCGTCTGAGAGAGTGTGCGTTCGAGTGTGTGTTGTGTTGTTATACCAGATCTACTAGTAAAGCCTCCTCTTCTCTTTCAATGTATTCATAGAGTAACAAACCGGCTCAGAAATCCCTAATTTAGCGACTGAGGTGCTGTTATTCAAGACATATAGGCATACATTTTGGGGTTCCCCCTGCTGGAAAGGCCAAACCGCCCACTCACGCCCACCCCTCCGAGACAGGTTAAGGGACCCCCGACCGAAAAATACAAGTACCGGTAGTGGCTCCAGTACTAACAAACTGGCTCAGAAATCACGATTTGGAAACCGAATTTGGCGTTTCCACTGCTGATATTTAAGAGAAATCGGTGCTTTTGGAAGCCCTTTTTGTCAGCTTTTGTTTGTTTTTAGCTCTAAAACGCTATTTGGCAGCTTAAAATAGCGATTTTTAGTCTCCGTACTGGAAAAAACGTGCTGAAAACGCATATTCTGGCCTTTTGGAGATTTTTGAAATTATGTATTCCCCTCTTGGGGGGAGCCGGGGTCGGCCGGGACCTGTTACATGAATGCTAAGTACCGTATTTGTTATACCAATTTACTGTTTGTTCAGGTTGTGGAACACGCTTGCAGCGTCACCTCGCTTCAGATGGGCGAGACGCTTCCAAATATTTCTAAGGACATGGACACCTACAGTATACGCGTGCCTCTGGGTGTGACGGCTGGAATTTGTCCCTTCAATTTTCCTGCCATGATCCCCCTATGGGTACTTCCTCTCATACAGACTGGCACTTAACGCCGTTTATGGTACCGACACCATATATTATGGTATGGGTATTTAGGGTAGTGGCACCATATGGTATGGGTATTTAGGGTAGTGGCACCATATGGTATGGGTATTTAGGGCAGTGGCACCATATGGTACCCCCCAGACATGCAGACATGGGCAAAGGGGGGGGGGGTGAGGGGGGTTGACCCCCCATCAGCCGGCCGCTACCCCCATCAGGAATTTTTGGGAAGAATTTTGTATAGAAAATTATGATAAAAATATGCCTGGAATAGGCGTAAATGAGCTCAGAATAGCTTATTTTAGCTTATTTTAATGAAAAATAAACCAAAAAACCCTGATTTTCGCCAAAAATCGGACTTTTTGGCTTACCACCCCCTCAGCCCCCCATCAGGCGCTCCTACCCCCCCCCCCCCTCAGCCCCCCATCAGGAATTGGAAATTCTACCCCCCATCAGCCGAAATGCTAGCCCATGTCTGGTACCCCCACGTTCGGGGACTGTGGTGGTACTGTACATGGTACCCCTACCCATGGCCATGGGTGCCGGTACAATGTATGGTAGGAAATCAGAACAGAGTGGTACATAAACGGCGTTAAGTGCCTGACTGTCGTAAAAAAGTAGTTTATTGCTAAAGTCTGTTTGTAGATGTTTCCCCTGTCCCTGATGTGCGGAAATACGATGCTGATGAAACCTTCAGAAAGGGACCCCGGAGCTTGTATTATGTTAGCTGAGTTAGCTAAGGAGGCTGGTATTCCGGATGGGTGTTTGAATGTAATCCATGGACAGCACGATGGTACTTGCTTGATAATTTTGTTCTAAGATTGCATAGTAATTTTAAATTTTAGCCGTAAATTTTATCTGCGATCATCCAGATATCAAATCTATTTCGTTTGTCGGCGGAGATAGAGCTGTAAGCTGGTTTGTTCCTTTTTAGGATGCTACACGTCATCCTCCTAGTTAGAAGCAGGGCTCTGCCGCGCGTTTTCGGAAGTTTTAGTACTTGGCAAAAAATAAGTCTGCCCGGGGGATGCATAAATCTGGGTTGCAACAGGGTTGTTTCTTTTCCGGAAACAACTCAAGCCACTTTCCAGTTTTTTCTTTGCAAATGTTACCTTCCGAGATAACAGAAAACTTTTTAATAATCGATTTTTGTTGCAGAATTCAACGAAATAGCGTGAGTTTTATTACCCAATGCACTAAGTTCATGTTTTCGAGTAGTAATTTAATTTTAAAAACATTACAAATTCAATAATATAATTTGACAATTTTTTGAGAAAAAGAGCTTAGTTCAGCCAAGGAAATGCTTGGCAACCTTCTATTAATTAGCGTAAATTGAACGCATTTGAAACGAATTTATCCAGTTATTATGCCTATTTCATAATAGAAACTTGTTTGAGTTTCTTCCGACGTTTAGTTTTTGCCGAGCCCCTCTGAAAAAAACGAACTAACCGAGCTAACAGCCCTCGGTTGCAAACAGACTTTGCCGAAAAATTGCTGTTCACAAAAATCAGAAGCTTTGGAGTCTCTTGTATCCGATCCCAGTTACCACAGTGTTGTTGATAGTGCTTCACTGACTGAGTAATTATTATCAAAGTTCGTTTTTACTTGCTTTTAGGGTCAACACATATACGAGCGAGGCAGTAAAGCTGGCAAACGAGTGCAGTGCAACATGGGAGCCAAGAACCACGGCATCGTTATGCCCGACGCTAACAAGGAATCCACGCTCAGTCAGGTACGTCTGTCTAATTTTGGAGACCGTCACACACTCACGTACTTAACGCCATACCATATATGGTACAGGTATCATCATACATGTAACAGCTCCGGGCCGACCTGGGGATGGGGGTTTTCCTCAGGTTGGTGCTGGTCGAAGGGGTTTCGCCCAGAGGGGGTCCAATATTTTTAAAACCTCCAAAACGCCTGTAGATGCGTTTTTAGCACGTTTTTTCATTAAGGACACTAAAAAATCGCTATTTTAAGCTGTCAAATAGCGTTTTAGAGCTAAAAGCAAGCAAAAATATGACAAAAGATGCTTCTAAAACCCCGGATTTCTCTTAAGACGCAATTTCTGAAAGGATTCAGGATCTGATAAGCGAGCCTCCCCAAATTGGTCTGGGTCACATCACCGATTTTGCTCATTTTTACATATATGGAAGTGTGTGTGTCGAAAAACTGTGAAGCCCAAAGTATGAGCTCCGGTGGACCCCCCAGAGCGCCAGGGCCCCCCTCCAAAGTAAGGGTGGTCCGACCGAAAAATCGAAATTTGAGCCTCTACTTCAGAGCATCGTTGTTAGTTCGGACTTTGTGCTAGATTGACGTTCTATACACCAATGGATGCGTAATGACTTGCAGATTCCAAAAACGATACAAAAATGCGGTTTGGTCCCTCCGTACTGGAGTATTTTGCGAAAAACGCCTCCAGACACCAATTTTCCTACTGACTGACCAGTACATCGGGGCAAACTTTTGTACCTTAGAGTTACGAGACAGGTCCAGATTTTACATATTATTTAGCCTACAAAATCCGCAACATACACACAAAATTTGGAGAAAATCATTTGGTGCCGTTAGGTCGAAATTTGCTCTCAAAGTGTGGATCAAAAAATTTTTTCTGCTAAAATTTCATAAAAATCAGGCATCTGGGTGAATTTTTTACTCTGATGACGATTATCACCTTAGTTTTTGCGAAAAATTGCAATTTCTACTGTAAAGAGCCATTTTCTATAAATTTACCTGGCAGTAGAAATATGTACTGAATTTTATGCTATCTCTTTGCTTTTTAGGCTACGCAAACATAATGAACTGTAGCATGCGTACTTAGTCGGCAAGTTAGCCCTGCTGTTGGGTTATTGAAATTGGCTAACACCACAAAAAATCATGGGGTACGTTTTCGGGAAAATCAGACAACAGCGAGCAAGACAGCTTGCACCGACAGACCTTACTCTTGACGCAACTGCTGTAGAAGTGATTGACATGAGCTTGTGGATAATCAGTACGTTGATGATGAACAAGATAATGACAAGATTGAGGAACTCATTGAGCTTTGCAGAACTGACTTGTGAGTGGATTGATTGGTACACTCAGCAACATGTTCGGCTATGTAGCATACATACATGATATATATAGAGTAGGAAAATTGGTGTCTGGAGGCGTTTTTCGCAAAATACTCCAGTACGGAGGGACCAAACCGCATTTTTGTATCGTTTTTGGAATCTGCAAGTCATTACGGATCCATTGGTGTATAGAACGTCAATCTAGCACAAAGTCCGAACTAACAACGATGCTCTGAAGTAGAGGCTCAAATTTCGATTTTTCGGCCGGACCACCCTTACTTTGGAGGGGGGCCCTGGCGCTCTGGTGGGTCCACCGGAGCTCATACTTTGGGCTTCACAGTTTTTCGACACACACTTCCATATGTAAAAATGAGCAAAATCGGTGATGTGACCCAGACCAATTTGGGGAGCGATCCTGAATTATTTCAGAAATTGCGTCTTAAATATCAGCAGTGGAAACGCCAAATTCGGTTTCAAACGACTTTTCAAGCGAGTTTTAGGCTCAAAAGTAGTGATTTCTGAGCCAGTTTGTTAGTACTGGAGCCACTACTAGTACTTGTATTTTTTGGTTGGGGGAGGGGGGTCCCTTAACCTGTCTCGTGGGGTGAGGGGGTTTGGCCTTTCCAGCAGGGGGTAACCCCTGGAACCCCCCTAAGGTACGCCTACCTTCGCATTGGTACCGGTACCATTCTGTTCAGATTTCGTACCATATCTGGTACCGGCACCCATGGCCATGGGTAGGGCTACCATATATGGTAGCACCACATTCCCCGAATGTTGGGTACCGGTGCTACTAGCTTAGGTAGCTGTACCATAAACGGCGTTAAGCGCCAGACTGTTTTATGGCGTTAAGTTGCTGACTGTCAGGTCAGAATAAGGAGAAATTGTTTCAGCTAGCGGCAGCAGCGTTCGGTGCAGCGGGGCAGCGATGCATGGCGTTGAGTACGGCCGTATTTGTGGGCGAGTCCCAGAAATGGCTGCCTGAATTTGTGGACAGAGCCAAGCAACTGCAAGTCAATGCCGGTCAGTCTTAGCCACTTATTATTAGGGCTCCTTTAAGAGAACGCAGAAAGAACATCACATCTATTTTTCTCTGTTTTTGCAAGATGTATGCTTCTGATGATCTCTGCCGCTGTTTTCTTGCAACTCCAGAATTTCTGGGCTTAATTAGGGTCTAACTTTTCAAAAAGTTAGTTTCGAGAGTGTTACGAATTTGAATATGACATGTATTGACTGCTGGAGTATATAGCATTCGCTTCTCTGCTATGAGTTGGCGTTGGCTAGGCAGATGTGTTCACATGGGGTAGACACTCAGCTCAGCCGGTCATTTGGCGTACCTCACATTCAATCTTTAATTAACTTAACGCCCGAAACCGTTTCGCCGTTGTCAACATTGAGTGCATCGGTAAAAAAACGAAAAATCCGGTAAACCGGGCTGGACCGGTTCCCACATGGCCCCCAAATAGATTTCAAGAACATCTTCAAAAGTAAGCTTTTAAGCTGAGAATCTCAGTAGAAAACATTGATAGTCACTGTCTGTAAAACACTGCATATGCTTTTTTGGCCAAACAAACTTATAAACAACACATTTTGTATATGATTAAATATGCAGATGTATTACAATTCATGAAAAAATTGATTATTCACTTGGGGGTGTCTGAGCCAAAATTTTGGGAGGGGGTAGGGCACTAAAAACGCTCAAAAATCGAAAAAATGTAAATTTTTGGGCTAAAAATCGCTAATTTGGGCTGAAATACAGCTAAAAAGTGCTGTTTTGCAGGCGATTTTGGCAATTTTTGTGTCTGAAATTCTAAAAAATTGCAAAAATTTTGCTCAAAAATTTACTTGCCAGAAAAATTGGAGGGGGTCGGCGAAATCGTCTCGGGGGTGGGGGTCTGGCCTAAGTCGGGTGGGGGCAGACCCCCACCAGACCCCCTGTTACATGTATGTCTCTTCTTTATTTTATTTCAACCAAATCGAATCAAATCAAACACATTTCACACCAGATACTCCTTGAATCCAGTCACAGTGTATACTGATTCTTGTGAAACCATCTGAAATAATAATGACATTTAATCAAGCAATGCATGTTGCTCCACAGGTCACAAGTGTACTAGGTTTTTTCATTCTGCATTCATCTCCAAATGACGTAATTCCATACAGAGTCCACTTGTTTCCATTTTTGGCAACCATAGGGCCACCCGAATCTCCCTATAAATATTTGACGCTCCAGTTGCGTAAGATCTACCTTCTGAACAACCTAAACCTAAGCCTGAATGTTAGCTGATAATACAAGACTGGACCAATTATGATAATAAATATCTGCATCAAATCAAAAACTTCTGTACATTTCCAAACGAATCCTTGTCCATTACCTGACAGGCACTGTGCGTAGGTGCATAGGCACATAGAATTGCCGGAGCATGTCGCAGCGCTAATCCATACCGTCTTGCACACTGCATGTTGCTCACAGTCTTCAGATTTGCTTTCAGTAGCACATCACTCCTGTAAGCTTTGAGTGCAGTTCTTCCCCAGCCACTCACTACTACTGTTTTGCCTGCTGTAGTCAGTGACCAGTCGTGCTTGGGCAGTGAAATTGCTTGAATCCATGAAGAAAACGTGACCTTTTTCTTCAGCTGAAACAATTTTTCTTGTGTGGAGCTTAGTGGCGTGCCAGGTATTTCGGTTGGTCTCATCAGAAATGTTGGAAAACTACAAGTTCAAAATAATCCGAAATCATGTGGACATGTTTGAAATACATAATCGTGACATAATCGTAATAATAACATGTTTTTTTCTCTATTTAACAGAGTTTAGTGTGTGAGCCACCATAGCTCAAAAAAAAGGGGGGGTTGTCTCTACCATACACCTACTACAGGGTGTGCCAAAAAAAACAACCCAGTCGAGTTTTTGCTGTAGCAACCGCAAATCTCAACCGATTTGAATGAATCCTTTTTTAAATGAAAGATAACTAAATTCTTGAAAGATTGATGTGCCGTTTATTAAGATAACCTGCTTAGTTCCTGAGATATTTGTCCTCAAAGTCAAAACAGAGATTTTGGCAATGAACAAGAGTGATAAAGAACCCAGCAGATTTTTTACTTTTGCAACCATGAATCTGAACCGATTTGAATGAACCTTTTTTTGAATGAAAGACTGATAAATTCTTCAAAGATTGGTGCAATTTTTATTGAGATTCACAGTTTAGTTCTTGAGATATTTGCCTTCTAAGTCGAAACAGATTTTGGCAAAGAACAAGAGCGATTCCGTTGCATTTCATAATAAAGCAGATTCCTACTGCTGGGGCTAGTGATACTTTAGTGCTGAAGTAAACCGAGTTTCTGTGTCACCTGTAAAGCCTCCAAGAGCCCTTAGCAGTAGCAGGAATCCGTTTTATTTCGAAGTGCAGAGTAATAAAAAAATCCCTCTTTGTTCACTGCCAAAATCACTGTTTTGAATTTGAGAGCCAATATCTCAGGAACGAAGCAGAATACATTAATGAAAATTTCAGCAATTTTTTACAAATTTATTTATCTTTAATTTATAATGGATTCATTCAAATCGGTTGAGATTTGCGGTTGCTACAGCGAAAAATCTGCTGGTTTGTTTTTTTTGGCACACCCTGTATATTTGAAAATCTTTCTTAAATTGTTAAGTATTACCTTAATTAAGGCCAGGTCATTTAAGGGAAGATGATGCCAACCGATTCGTTTGAAATTTGAATATGGATGCATTGACTGTAAAGGCAATCTGTTCCAATAGGTCCGTTCCTTCACACGATTCTTAATGCCCAAGTAAGCTGCTGTAAATTTGTGGTCCAATACTGGGTTCCCTTGGCTAAAACCACACATATGTATTCTTCTTGAGCGAGCTTGAGCTTACAGACAGTGTGCTGCTGTTAAAATCCACTGGTCACTTATTAGCGAGCCTCCACAGCTTCCTAGACGATCTAAAGAAAAATCAATTCCAGCTTCGGCAGTGGTATCATCTCTGAACAAAAAGCTACTCACATCCTCTGCCTCTCTTCTTAGGTCGTACAATTTGCAAATAGACCTGCCAAGGGAACTCGTTTAATCGAACTGGAGTACCTCCTGCAATCTTCCACCGCAGTCTTGTCTGCACAGGATTACTCTTGTTCCAGTTGTCATTTAAATCAGGCACTTCCACTGCAAAGACACTCATAAGCAAGTGGTGAAGCTTGTGCAGAAACAAACTTCCTGCAGTATTTTGAGTGAACAGTAGTGAGAGGGTGCACAGAAATGAACACAGAGTTTTCAGTGACAGAGCCATCCTATTCTATGCTCTATTTAGGTTTCTTGCTGCCTACTTATTATAATTCTGCTATCAAAAGATCTTGTAACCATTAGAATACAAATACAGGCTTTGTGCAAACTCGTTGCTGACTGAATGACGATCTTCATCTGACCAAGGTTAGGAAGAATGAACAGATTTTCCTGGCAGGCAAAATTACTTTTACACAGAACATACAGTGCTGACATCGAAATTATTGTGGAATATGGGTACACAAATGATACAAAGACCACTCACAATTTCTGCTTCAAGCTTCAAGAGCTCAAATCATATATGGGCTGGGGCCACGAGGCTTACCCCTCCCCTGCTGGCCGAAGCCTACCTTAAGAAATTCTACTCTTAGGTTGGGAGCCAGGTGCTGATTTGGGCCCACTGATCTCGCCGGCAGCCAAGCAAAGAGTAAACGAGTTGGTTCAGTCGGGAGTTGATGAGGGCGCTGAACTGTCTCTTGATGGTCGTGATGTACAAGTAAAGGGCTATGAGAAGGGAAACTTTGTTGGGCCCACCGTCTTGACTAAAGTCAAGGTGCCTTTTTAGTTGTTTGTCTGCATGGTTCTCTGCTAGAAGGGCAGTTTTAGCCGCACATGAAATGTTACACAGAGGAAATATTCGGTCCGGTGCTGGTCTGTTTGAACGCCGACACTTTGGATGAAGCTATGGAAATAGTTAATCAAAATCCGTATGGAAATGGAACTGCTATCTTTACAACTAATGGAGCTACTGCCAGAAAGTTCATTCAGCAGATTGATGTTGGACAGGTCTGTCTGTCTGTCTGTCTGTCTGTCTGTCTGTCTGTCCAGACATGGGCTAGCATTTCGGCTGAGGGGGGGTAGAATTTTCATTTCCTGAGGGGGTAGGAGCGCCTGAGGGGGGCCGAGGGGGTGGAAAGTCAAAAAGTCCGATTTTTGGCTAAAATCAAGGTTTTTTCCTAAATTTTCATTAAAATTTGTTAAAATATGCTATTCTGAGCTCATTTACACCTAATCCAGGCATATTTTTATCATAATTTTCTATACAAAATTCTTCCAAAAAATTCCTGGGGGGGGGGTAGCGGCCGGCTGAGGGGGTTAGGTCAGAGCCTGAGGGGGAGCCAACCCCCCCTCAGCCCCCCTTTGCCATGTCTGTCTGTCTGTCCAGACAGACATGGGCTAGCATTTCGGCTGAGGGGGAGTAGAATTTTCAATTCCTGAGGGGGGGTAGGAGCGCCTGAGGGGGGCAAAGGGGTGGAAAGTCAAAAAGTCCGATTTTTGGCTAAAATCAAGGTTTTTTTTCCTTAATTTTCATTAAAATTAGTTAAAATATGCTATTCTGAGCTCATTTACACCTAATCCAGGCATATTTTTATCATAATTTTCTATACATAATTCTTCGAAAAAATTCCTGAGGGGGGGGTAGCGGCCGGCTGAGGGGGGTAGGTCAGAGCCTGAGGGGGAGCCAACCCCCCCTCAGCCCCCCTTTTGCCATGTCTGTCTGTCTGTGTCTGTCTGTCTGTCTGTCAACTAAGCTAAGTTATGAAAATTATAGATCGGTGTCAATGTGCCCATTCCAGTTCCGTTGCCAATGTTTTCCTTTACGGGCAGTCGCGGCTCGTTCAGAGGTGATACCAACTTCTACGGAAAGAACGTAAACTATTTAACGCAGAGAATTTGCCGTTTATAATAGTTCTCTGTTAAGGGTGTCCGATTTTACACTCAACTGAAGACAGTTACCTCCCTGTGGCGTGAGGACGATGCTGGCTTGGACACCAAAGCTCAGATGGCCTTTCCTCAAATCAAATAACTGGCTGGAATCAGACTTTAGTCATTGCTCAATTAAGTGTGGTATTAGGGGTTTATTCTCAATTGGAATGGTCCTGGTTTCTGTGATACGTCGATTTGGCCTCTGTAGAGTCGGTTGGTGCTTGTTTGCTCAATCAGTAATGGTTTATTCTCCTTGCTAGTCCTACTTGTTAAGGGTAGAATGCTAGATGCAAATTAAATCTTGAATCGGATGCCTACAACACTGAAATGCTATATAGAAATGAAATGCAACAGGTGCCGTAAATCCGGTGCCATTCATTTTGGCCTCCCCATTTTGGCATGACTGTCTCGTTTGGGCGTGGATTCATTTGAAGGTCCATTCATTTTGGCATGGATTCATTTGGAAATATCCATTGTAACATGTCCAGTATTTATTAGCAAGTACTGCACAAATGATTTATTATGACATAATAATGATACAGCAAAACTGTTACCTTAGATACTAATTAGCAGTGCAGTTCTGCACAGTTGATAAAGAATTTTTTGAAAACCACAAATTTTGCTGTTACGATTTAAAATTTTTTTGCAAAAATAATCTAAAAGCCATCCATTACGGTTTTTCGGCAACATGTATAATACGTCAGGTTCCTAACAGCTGTGGTGTGGCCGTGAAGAGTCGTTTTGGTTCCTTGATGGGCTCAATTGTTTGCCAGCTATTTTTGGCTTGGTTATATTCTTCAACCACATCCAAATTCTCTACTCCATCTGAACCTCCCATTACTAACAGTTTGCCATTGCAATTTACTGCGCAATGAGAGTATCTTTCATATGACAGTGGACTGATGGTCCTCCACTTGCCCTCTCTGGGGTCCAGTTCTTCACACAAACCAAGTTCACATGTGTTTTCATTCAAACCACCAGTGACAACAATCTTGGAGTCCACGACTGCAGCTGATGCATTGATTCTTGGCTGACTGAGATTGAACTGTGGGCTGTTCCACCATATTTCAGTGGCTGCGTCCAATATCAAAACATCTGCACTGCAGCATCTGTCAACAGATCCTGCAATCAGATAAATTCTGCCATTCAACTCGACTGCACAGTGAACGCTTCGAGTGTGTGGCATTTGTATGAAGTCGGTCCAACTTTGACTGTAAATGTCAAACATCTCGCTTGAGCTTAGTTGTCCACTGGTTCCATAGCCTCCAAACACAAACCAGCGATCGTTGAGGGTCACTGCAGCAGCATGGGATCTTTCCATTTTCATTGGTGGCACATCACTCCATTTCATTGTGGCTGGATCCAGAGCAATGCAGCTGTTCAGTGCAGAGCTGTTGTAACAACCCCCAGTCACATACAGATGATGGTCTTTCAATAAAGCAGCCATGTGACTATGTCGATCCGGGAATAGGTTAGTGTTCACATGGACAAATTGAAAGCTTGTTGATTGGTAAGGCACATACATTTCTATGATGCCTAATGCTTCTTCTTCCTCCTCCTCTTCTTCGCTGTCATCGTCATCATTTTCATCTTCATGCACGCCTTTTCCGCCAATGATAATGATGCTAGGATGTCCAGATGTCAGTTGTAATAAACGTCTCTGACGAATTTCTGTTTTGGAAGCTTCGTCTTCCTCAGTGCTGTTGTCGTTGTTGTTATAGAATTTCGTTTTGTGACTTGATGCATAATGGTTGCTCTCTCTGACTGAATCTTTCATAGTTTCAGCTATAGTGGCCAATCGGACCTCCATGCGCACTCTGAACATGTCCAACTCTGATGTTAGTTGGTGGACTTGGCACCTTGGTTGTTTCATATTCACGATGTCATTCAGGTGCTCTTTGACTTCGCTAGGAGGCAACAGTAACAGCTGTAAACAGAAAGACATATGACTAACATCAGTTCAAATTCAATGGCTCATTCAAAACTGAGCTTATCTGAATTACTTCTTCCATCAGGTCCTTTGTTTGCTCTACTGAATCTTCGATGGTTTGTAGCACTTTTTGCTGTCTGAATTTCTGAAGTTGGTCAACCAAAATGATAACTGCAAGATTAATCCATAATCTCACCTCCTGAGTAATGAATTCAACCAATAAACTCTTCAAATCTTCCTTCATCTTATTAATTCCATTTTGAAAAGCCAGTTTGCGCGAATTCTGAATGAGGAAAAGTAACTAACAGAACATAAAATTGTTCGAAATTTTGTTGAATTCATCATAGTCAAGTGGTGCAGCTCAGAGGGAGCACATTCCTAGCGAAACATTAATCGAAGCACTGAGCCTGGGACAGCGGTTAAAATGGATGGTTCAGGCTTACCAGCTCGCTGCTAAGACTGGTGTCGTCACCTTCCGCGGCAAACTCTTTATTAGCATATCGCACTTGAAGCCATTTTAGCAAAACGTTTCCACTCTTCTTATCTCCTCTGTATCGCTGTGTTCGGTGTGCCAGAATCTTGTCGACCAATGCGAGCAATTTTGAATCTCTGCAAACAGAGCTTTGTTTTTAAGAGATTCCTATGTACTTCTTTCTATACTGGATCTCCAATTCAGTTAGCCAGTCTAGTGTATCGAGATAAGCCTGTATGTCTCGTCGGCCCTTCTCTTTGACTTGCACTGTCCATGTATGTAGTCCCAATTTACATATTTTTTCGATGGACTCCAAGCTTTGTTGAAGCGTTCCTCTTCTTCCGACAAGGCATATTTTTTAAATAGCATTTTGAAAAATTCTAGCTCCGGGTTAGGTTTCTCTATAAATGTTCATGAATAGATAGACATGCCATACAACTGCAACGTTGTTGTAGAGGAAGGAGCGTGTAAACATGTAGCTAGGTTTTTCGCCTAGGGGAAATTTTTCTGTTCCAAAATAGGGTTTCAGCACTATGTCCAAAGCCAGTTTCAGTGACCTTTTTGGTATCCAAAATTTGGTATCAGCGACCCTTTTTCAGCAAAAAACAGGGGTTTGATGACTAAAATTTGGGTAAAAAAT
>JASANB010004180.1:0-22495 GCA_030248155.1 Sabatieria punctata
CCGGCCTACCGTAGTCCCTCTCCGGCAGTCACTCCGGTCACGCTTGCGGCCGCAAAAACAGTTCCAGTGGGCAAGAGGCCACCTACATTGGACCATTGTAGATTGGTTCCAGGTTTTCTGGAGTGACGAAAAAGTGGAATTGGTGCGGAAGCGATGGCCGGCTATATGTCAAGCCGTTTGTGGGCAAAGAATTCCGTCCAGACTGTGCGAGCAGTGTAAAGTGGGAAAGGCGGTAGCAGGATGTGGGACTTATTTCCCGGACACAAGCCCGGAGCCATGTATGTGTCCATAGGAGCATGGATAAAACCGTCTACACCAACATGTTAGGTGAGATATCATGCTGTCATATGTAGAACAGAACCTCGGGCGGGTGAATTGGCGTTTCAACAGGATAATGGATCCCGAACACAGGGCGAGGTCAGTCAAACAGTGGGGTTCGCTAACTACAAAGTCGCAGTTTTAATCGGCCTGCTCAGTCACCTGACCCTGCAATCCAATCGAAAATTTGCGCGAGATATATCCAGAGAGACGTTATCAGTAAAGCACCCCTAGATCTATCCGATCTGGTGAGTTCCATCACAGAATTTTGGCTTAGTATTCTCAGTCTTTGTGCCAGAAAGTAGTCAACTCTATGCCTATCGCTGTGCAGCTGTGGTTGAAGTTTTATGGCTTCCCAACAAAGTGCTAGTCGCCTAAATACATATTTCATTCTTGCTTGTTCACTTTCTATTGTTGGAGGTTGCTCGTTTTTTTTTACAAAATCAGTTGGTGCGTCCAAACTTTTGTCCACCCATTTTCTGGGGTCTTTGGAAATGGATTCATACTACAGCAACATGAGGGGTACCGAACACCATATGGTTTTCAGGTTATGCAGGGCTGCTAGTCCACAAACTTAAAGATCGCAACTCGTCGGCAAACTGCAAACAGAACAGGGGTTATTAACAGAAAACTGAAAAATTTGGGGTGCGTCCAAACTTTTGGCCGCCACTGTATGTATTTCTGGAAGACGTGGTTTTCGGCCTATCCCCGCAAAAACCGCTTGTCAAATCGGCAATTACAATCCGACTTCGACGCGACGACAGGGTGCAAATGAAAGAGCGTGATTGTTCTCCAAATGTTCCAGATCCGGTGAGGATTACTTTTAAAAAATGCGCTTACGGCACCCGGTCAAAGATGGAAGTCGGTTAAAAATCGGCGGGCTCGAAAAAGCATGGTTTTTCAACTTTGGGCGCCGTTTTCCGGAATGGGTGGGCCCCTTGGCACGAACCGGCTGGGTTTTTGTAATATCTACACTTTAAGTGGTTCAGATCAGCGAATAAAAATGGGGGTCAAAAAATTCCATCCGCCTCCTCTCAGCCCGATTTTATTTTGCAACGCCTCTTATGTTAATTTGAGGTTAGGATACGAGAATAAGTTAGGGTAAGACAATGATTATGCACGCCCTGACTTGTTGCTGTATCCGATTGGGGCGGGGAAGAGATCGTCTCTTTCTTGCCAGCACGTTGCATATAATAAAGAAATATCCCATCCCTTTCCCTATATCTCTCTTATACAGTCAGGGAAATAACAACATATATGGTATCAGTACACATATATGGAAACGGTACCATATATGGTATTTGGTACACTTCTAGTGGTACCATATATGGTACCATTTTCTTCCTTATATGGTACTGGTACCCATATATGGTAACCGTTACGAGTCGAGGCCTCAGGTGGTACCATATAAGGCTTAAACCGGTACCCCTATATGGAAACGGTACCATTATATGGAACCGGTACCATATATGGCAACAGGTACCATATATGGTACCCCTTCGATCGAGGCCTCAGGTGGAATTCCATATATGGTACTTGCACCATATATGGAAACGGTACCATGTATGGAAACGGTACCATATATGAGTACCCTTTCGATCGAGGCCTCTGTCAGGTGGTACCATATGGTACCACCTCGAGGCCATCCCCATGTAACAAGTCATCAGCCGAGACACGGGGAGGGGGAGTTGCGGGGTCTGGCGCCGGCCGGGGCGGGGGGTCTGAGCCCAAAATTTTGGGAGGGTGTCCGGCACTAAAAAACGCTCAAAAATGGAAAAAAATCGCAATTTTTGGGCCAAAAATCGGTAATTTGGGCTGAAATACAGCTAAAAGTGCGTTTTACCGGCGATTTTTGGTAATCAGGCCTCCCATGACAGGAAATAAATTTTATGAGTTTTCGTGGCGGGACCCTAACCGGGAAGACTTGTTATCGGTAAGAAGTGCGCCAAATTCAAATCACTCAAGTACTGGCACCTTCTACTGAACCCTAAATCGTCTTCAGCCCCTGACCACTCGCCATTTAGCAATCCCTTCCAGATCGTACTCCAGAACCACTTGCATATTTTTCGGTAAATTTTAGTTAAAAAATTTTGCATATTTTCAATTTGCATATTTTTACATTTTTGCATATTTTTGCATATTTTAACGCTGCGTGTAACATAGGCATGTAGGTACTCAATCAAAAGCTCTCGTTTAGTTAAGTCTGAATATGATGGTCCCAACTGGATAGGATGCTGCAGTAAGCATATCTGATGCAAATTTTCTAACTTTGTAACACTGCCTCCTAACATAGGCGTTTTTATAGTTAAATTAAAAGTATCTTAAAGAAAAGTCCGGATATGAAATTACAGAAACTACAAGACTTAAAACAATGGTAAGATGAAGGAAAATCGGCAGCTTCACCTTCTTCCACTCCGAATCGGCCGATTCTCGGGATAGTACTTCGGCGAAGATGGATTAGATGCGAATCGTGAGTGGCGGGCTGGATGATCGAAGTGGTTCTGGTACGATCTGGAAGGGAGCAAATGGCAGAGGTGGCCTGGAGGCTGAAGACGTTTAGGTTCAGTAGAAGGTGTCAGTACTTGAGTGATTTGAATTTGGCGCACTTCTTACCGATAACAAGTCTTCCCGGTTAGGGTCCCAGCACGAAAACTCATAAATTTATTTCATGTCATGGGAGGGCCTGATTTATGTGTATGAAATTGCAAAAAATCGCAAAAATTTGCTCAAAAATTGCTTGCCAGAAAAATCGGAGGGGGGGTCGGAAAAATCGTCTCGGTCTCAGGGGGGTCCCTATCCGGGGGGTCTGGCCTAAGTCGGGTGGGGGGGGCAGACCCCCAGACCCCCCCTGTTAAATGTATGCCTGAGGCCTTGATCGAAAGGGTACCATATGGTACCACCTGAGGCCTTGATCGAAGGGGTACCATATATGGTACCACCTGCGGCCTCGATCGACAGGGTACCATATATTGTACCCCTTATGATTTGATCGAAGGGGTACCATATATGGTACCTGTTACCATATATGGTACCGGTTCCATATATGGTCGCGTTTCCATATATGGTACCGGTACCATATATGGTACCACCTGAGCCTCGATCGAAGGGGTACCATATATGGTACCGGTACCATACATGGTACCAGTACCATATAAGGAAGTGGTACCATATATGGTACCACTTGAAGGTGTACCGGTACCATACCATATATGGTACCGTTTCCATACATGAGTACTGATACCATCATACATGTACTAGGGGGGGTTTGGGGGGTTTACCCCCCCCCCTGCTGGAAAGGCCAACCCCCCCCTCACCCCCCCCCCCGAGACAGGTTAAGGGACCCCTCCCCCTGACCAAAAAATACAAGTCGTGGTAGTGGCTCCAGTATTAACAAACTGGGTCAGAAATCACTAATTTTTAGCCTAAAATTCACTTGAAAAGCCTTTGGAAACCGAATTTGGCGTTTCCACTGCTGATATTGAAGAAAAATCGGTGTTTTTGGAAGCTCTTTTTGTCATTTTTTGCTTGTTTTTAGCTTTAAAACGCTATATGGCAGCTTAAAATAGCGATTTTTAGCGTCCTTACTGAGAAAAACGTGCTAAAAACGCATTTCTAGGCGTTTTGGAGCTTTTTGAAATTTGGGACCCCCCACCTGGGCGACACCCCCCCTCGACCCCCCACCTGAGGACAACCCCCCCTACCCCCCTCCCCCCAGGTCGGCCCGGAGCTGTTACATGTATGGATACCATATATGTTGTTATTTCCCTGACTGTTATAACTGTGAATACCAAAAGTATACATGATGAAGCGATTGCGTTTGTGTGAGTGTTTGTATTGTCAAGTTACGAGTGGTTGCATCTGTGTGCGCGTGTGCTTGCGTGTGTTGTGTGCGAGTGCCAACTAGTTGATAAACCCCTTCATTGGTGCCGAGTACCCATCGAGCCCACCTTCATTTGGTTCTACTACAAGTCCCAGTTCAACTACAAAGCTTCTTCTGTTCCCCATTCTCAAGTTCGTGTTCCTTGGTTTCGTGCTCGTCAGGCACAGCCGTGCCCCACTTGACGCTCACTTGGTTTTCTGCTACTTCGCTACTATGTCAATCTACTCTAGTCTACTACAACTCTCTCAAGACCACCGACGACAAAATCTAGAGCTTCTAAAGCGCCAGCTACAAGAAGACCATCAACGAGAACGTCAAGAGCTACTACATCATCACCAACAAGAACGCCTTCAGCTTCAGCAACAACTACAACAACAACAAGAACAATTCGACCGCTTTCAACAAGAACAACGCATCCTCAACAATCGTTTTCTCCTTGCGCTTACCAAGTCCCTAACCCAGCCTCGCAAGTCCCCAGTGAAGACATCTCAAGCCCCTAATCTTCGTCCGTGTGTGGAGAAGCAGAAGGCAGATGTGCCGAAAGAAGTTGAGAAAGATGATGCGCAGTTAGTTGATGGAGTTCCAGAGTCTCTTTGTTTGGCGGAAAGCCGTTCTGGGTCTGTTCCCATTGATGTTGTGCGGCAAGCACCTTGTGAAGATATGAGCTCTGGTTTTCATCTGAAGAGGATAGTGAGAAGGAAGAGAGAAGAGGATAAAGAAGATGGAGGCAGAGGCGAGAAGGCAAAGATGTCAAGAGAAAGAAGGAGAAAGAGGTCGAAGAGAAGAAATGGAGTGAAGAGAGTGAAGAAGAGGAAGAGAGTGCTGAGGAGTAAGGTGATGAGAAGAAGATGGAAGATGAAGAGAGGAAGAAGGATGAAGAAAAGAAGGAGGAAGAAGAGAAGGAGAGTTGAGAGGAGAAGAGGAAAGAGAGTGAGAAGACGAGGACAGAGGAGGAGAAGAATAACAGTTCATTTGAATTCGCTTCACAAGAGATGGCATTCCGTTACGCCAATGACAAGTCATCAGTTGAAGGCCAAGGCGCAGAAAGGCCGAAACGTGGCGCGCACAAGATCGGGTCAACATGGTGTCAGAGCAGAGCAGGTTACTGGAGACGCCGAGTCAGCGGAGGCAGAGCATATCGATTCAGATAGTTTCCCCGGCTGTCAGGCACAGTTGAGGCCCAGTCGACATCCGGATGGGGAGTGATGAAGCGATTGCGTTTGTGTGAGTGTTTGTATTGTCAAGTTACGAGTGGTTGCATCTGTGTGCGCGTGTGCTTGCGTGTGTTGTGTGCGAGTGCCAACTAGTTGATAAACCCCTTCAATACGTACTAAGAAAGAGACCTGTAAAAGATTTGCCTCACGAAGCCTATGTACGTATGTGTACATATGTACCGGGTTTTTCCGTAAAAACGCCCATGGGCGTTTATTTAGTTTTGGCACTTTTCGTAGGGATGGCCAAAGCACGTTCGCGCGGCGCGGAATAGAAAATACAAAAACACAGCCAAAAAGTGGTCCAAAATGGTTTTTGCAACTTCAAGCGCAAATGCTTTTTTGTGTTCCGTTATTGATAGGAGGATGTGATGTATTTATATGAAACAGAGTGTGAACTATCGAATAAGATGCATTTTGAATCATAATTCGGCCTCTAAATGGCATTTTCCTCTCGAAAACTGAATTCGTCGTTTTTCAATGGCCATTTTCCGCTAAAAGGAGAGTTGATTCAAATTTTGTTCAACCGGTTTTAAAATCAGCGCAACTCGTTACCTATATAGCACCGCATTTTTTCTTTCCGCACTTCGGCATGGTCCCCACAAATTTGATTCTTTCTTAACTACTGAAAATGGGCATTTTCGTGGATTTTTTTCATGTTCCTCGTTCTTGTAAAAAAAACTACGAATTCGGCGCAAGATGTTCAATCGGTTCCGTGTACAGACTTCAGACTTTCGAATGATATAAGAATTTGCTCTCTGCTCTTTGCCGTTAACCCCACAAACGATGTTGAAGTTTCTGTAACCCTAAATTTTTGCCATTTCAGGCTTTTATTGTACCCAACACTTGCAATCATACTTTTTTGCATTAATTTAGCTGGGCGACGAATATTCACATCTTTCTAGTAGATTTTAAACAATCAAGTTGGTTTCACCTTCGTAACACGCGCCGTAGAAAATCAGCCACCGCTGGGACGGCGACCAAGTTATAAACACTAATTTACGCGATTTGATCCACGCGGCTGTTTTGAACCCGCATTTCTCCAATTCTTCATGAAATTAAGTCCGGTTTTTTGCGTAAATAATCGCATCCGGTCATGATTTGCCGTTTTAGCATAAATTTTTGCTTGTAGCGCCAGTTGTTCAAATCTGTTGTCCATAAATAAAAATGGTACCAAGTGCGCCATACAAAAGTTTTTCGCAGACGGATGTTTTTAGATCGCATTTTTCTAATTTTTCATGGAATCAAGTGCGGTTTTTTGCCTGAATTGTCGTATCCGGTCATGTTATCGGCGGTTTTAGCATAATTTTTTTTGCTGTAGCGTGAATTTTTGAAAACCATTGGCCATACCTACTTTTCGCATACTCTGTTCTAATCTGAATAAACGCCCAGGGGCGGCTATTTGGAAAGTACTGTATATGTGCGTTTATTTGGAATTGGCAACTGCTTTCTGGCTGAGCGCGGTCTGTCTCTGAGTTGATTTTTTGCACTGATTCTTCAACAACAACTGATAATATCGTCTTTCTATACTGAAACTCATGCTTCTAGCCCTAATTTATGAGGTTTTAACCCATTTTTCATCATATTTTTTATCTTTTCCTGGACAAAATGTTTTATCTTAATAAACGCCCATGGGAAAGCCTTTCCAAATAAACGCCCAAGGGGCCACTATTTGGGGGGCGTTTATACGGAAAAACCCGGTACGTAGCACACGCAGGTTTGTATGGATTCATGCAGATGAAATGCTTTGAATAACAATTGACTAATAAGTATCCATCCACATTGGCCAACCTACGCTAACTAATTTACGTTCAACTCTTACAGGTGCAAGCGTCAACGTGAGCATGTGATAAACACATAGTCAACAGACCAGAGATCGAACCATGTTTGTACAAACAAATATTTTTGTGTATCATAATAAAGAAGTTAATAGAGCAGTTTTGTGCAGCTATTTACCTACCTACCTACATACTATCTTACCCAAGTGAAGAAACGCCTAATCTACTTTTAGCTATAAAGTTGTGCTGCAAAAAAGTTTTCGATAGACAAAAACAACGAAACCAATTTAGTCTTACGATATCGTGGCGTAGAGGCAGAAGAAGACAAGTGAATCGATTTAGAGAGGTGGTCATAACAGCAGCTGCTTGACAGGTTCGAATATATAAGTAGACATAGAGACTGTAGCTGGCCCAAAACCGGTCATAAAGAAGAAAAAAGGGCATTGCAAATCCAGCGCCTGGAAGCGAAATGAAGACGATCTGATGAACCAAGTACCACAGGTCCAACATGCCGGCAGAAAATACGAAAGCGTAGAAGGATGTGTTGAAGACACGAATTTTGCGGTGTTTGAAGATGGTGTAGAGGAAAATCAGATAGATAGGACATCCAGTCAAAGCTAGGCCTAGCCAGAATAAGACCATATTTAACTTAATAAAGCTGCTACTGTACTTAGGCGCGTCAGTCTGGGTGAGTACTTTTGAGATAAGGCTAGCTACTAATTAATAAAGTCAGCCAGCCGGCAAAGCTAATCAGGTAGACGTGTTCTGTCGGATCAGAATAGAACGAGAATTGAATAGAATACAAAAAGTTTGTCGTGAATCATGAAAGTTTATATAGCAACGAAGCCCGACAGTGTTTTAGAGTCTCAACTAGGGATGCGCCTTTTTTGTCAAAAAGGGCTGCATCAAACAAAATGAGCCAAATTCAGTACTATTTTTAAGTTTTCCTCATTATTCACGATCAGTTTTCCAACTGCATTAAATAAAACAGAGAAAACAGGAGCCAGATAATTCATAAACTTTATTAAAAAGTATTTATGAAAAGCTCCAGCAACAGTAACACTTTGTACTGTAATCTCATATAAATACAATCAGGCACTTCACGCCGTTTATGGTACTGGCACTAGGCTAGTGGCTACACCTAATTCGTAGTAGTACAACAAACTGCATATTTACGGTGATTATGACGTCATCACGACTACATATTAACAAAGACTTCAAATTATTTTGGCTGACTACAAATTGACTACAAGCTACTATTTCAAAATTTGCGAATTTGTAGTAATTTTTTCTTGGAAATTTTCCGATTTTTTCCTACGTTTTTACACAAATATAGAGCCGGTACTCGGCATTTTGAACTGTCTTCAGTTTTCTTTCAGCTTTCTTACCATATATGTCGCCACCAGTGTTGTTCCCAGTAAATTTACTGAGTTGTTTACTGAGTAAAAGCTTCTGCAATAGGTAGCTCAACGCACCTTTGCAAGAAATTGTATGGTTTTTCTTTCGCTAATAGATCTGCTAACGGCGAAAACACACAATTTTTGCCAATTTTCACTGCTTGTTGCATAACCTAAGCTTTCTTTACGAAAGACTTGCAAACAGACTAACAGACGCGAAGACTATAGAAGTAGAAACTACGTATATCTATTACTATTAGCTATCTTTTGATTGACGTTTTTTGCTTCACTCTGATGAACTGTGAGGAAATGGCGAAAATTAGAACAAATCTTTACCTACCAATTTGGCCAAGCTTTTCATCTAAAGCCACATCCTCTAGTCACTATGCATAGTGTCCATATTTTCAAGCTTTCCATGCATGCCAATTAGCACAATAAATAATGTGAAATAACGCAACACATGATTAAAATTCTGAAAGTCGCGCTACATTATCTTAAACTCATCAATCAGCACTGAAAAAGGATTCTAGTAGCTAAAAGCTATATCAGGTAAACATTTTCAGATAAATTGTATATTTCTGAATGTTGAAGGTTTTACCGAGTTTACTGAATTGTTTACTGAGTACTTACCGAGTTTTCTTTGAAAAACCCAGTACTTACTCGTACTTACTGAATTTCAAAAAATCTGGATTTACTTACTGAATACTTACCGAGTTTTAGAAATTTGAGCTAGGCACAACACTGGTCGCCACTAGCCTAGGTACCGATGCCAGTATCATAAACGGCGGTAGTGCCTGACTGAAACATGCTGAAATACTACCTGGCTCTAAAAATTTTTTTTAAAATGTGGCCAGATTTATGCCCACTGGCCGGAGCGCATCTCCACCAGTCGGACTACATTGCACAGAAAAGCAAGACATTTCTCCAGATTAGAGATTTTCCCTGTACACTGTACAATACACACAAAACGACCGGAATCGTATTTTCAGTTTTCGGTGTCGGTGATTGTTCGGAAGTTAGAAAAGCCCAGGATAGAAGTTCAGAATTTGCGAACCACCAGCACTCTGCCAGGCAGTGGGTTTCCCTGGAGATCGCACTCGATTGACTCAACCTGAGCGTTCTCAATCACCGCCGAGATTCCACTGCCCTCCAGTTGCTGCAGATGGTTGAGACTTTTGACGAACAGACCGCGCGGGAAGTCCAGCAACGCCGCCACACACACGCCTCCTGCAACGCTTCTTTCACTAATTCTGATTTTCCCTCACTAACAACACAACAACAACAATCTACGTATGTAGACTACTGTAGGGAGTTAGCCCAAGCCCAACAGACCTCATCTCATCATCACCCTAGATCATCCCGAGACAGTTTGGGGTCCCTCCCTAAACTCATGCTGTACATAGCACAGATTTTTTTAATTTTGGACCTCTAAATGGGGTAAAAGTCACATACCTACATACATGCATTAGATTGCGCATGTACGTATGCGACTGCTAATCTAAATAATGCACTTGATGCCCAATTTGTACATATATCATCCGTTTCGTCGTACTGTAACTAACTAACTAACTAACTAACTAACCAACCAACCAACCAACCAACCAACCAGCCAACCAGCCAAACAACCAACCAACCAACCAACCAACCAACCAACCAACCAACCAACCAACCAACTAACTAACTAACTAACTAACTAACTAATTAACTAACTAACCAACCAACTAACCAACCAACCAACTAACCGACCCAACCGACCGACCGACCGACCGACCAAAATTTCAGCGAAATTAATTGATGAAGACAAAAGATAGAGAAATGGGACAAGTGTAGTTCATACAGTATAGATCAAAAAAAATGTCCCATCGCTTTTTCGGCCTTCACTCAAACGTTTCGTTCTCAGTCAATTCTTTACCGATTTGGCTCAAATTTTCAGCAAAAATTACCAACATGGTTGGCTAAATATTCTGCAAGTTTGGTGCGAAAATTCCAAAGGAAAAAACTTTTTTGAACCAGAAAGTGAAAATCATAGTGGTCTGTGTAAATTCAAATTGCCCGCGTAATTACGGCGCTATCGCTTAGATAGTTGCAGCAATTATCGGGCGGACATTTGGTCATAACATATTCAGACGGCAGCCCTCTGGCTTAAGGGACACTAAAATTGGGGAATTTTAAAAACATGATCGAAAATCCCATAGTTAAGAAATCTGTACATTCTGGAATCAAAGCACTGAATCAGTTGTCAATCAACACAGATTGTAGCAGGAAGTTCGACAAATGAATGAACCTGATATTTAAACTCTGTTTCACATCATAGAAACCTTCTCCACAGTGTTTTTAGAAAATCGAAAATCTTCTGAATTGTCATTTCACCGTTTTTACGAAGAAAAGTCACATTTTGTCATGTTTTTGAAATTCCCCAATTTTAGTGCCCCTTAAGCCAGAGGGCTGCCGTCTGAATATGTTATGACCAAATGTCCGCCCGATCATTCCTGCAACTATCTAAGCGATAGCGCCGTAATTACGCGGGAAATTTGAATTTACACAGACCACTATGATTTTCACTTTTCGGTTCAAAAAAATTTTTTCCGTTGGAATTTTCGCACCAAAGTTGCAGAATATTTAGCCAACCATGTTGTTAATTTTTGCTGAAAATTTGAGCCAAATCGGTAAAGAAGTGACTGAGAACGAAACGTTTGAGTGAAGGCCGAAAAAGCGATGGGACATTTTTTTTGATCTATACTGTATTGTACCTGGCTTGGTTATACGTAACATTTCTTCCCAGAGCAGCTTACCGCCAGAAACCACCGTTGCATCGTAGCTGGCTGAAAGCTGCATCTTAAGAATGTGCAGGTGGCGATGCGTTATGATTCCCTATCCAACAGTAGGAATGCATACCGGATCGAAGCAGAATGCCGTTGTGTTCGGAAATAATCTGACAGAAGTAAGCTCGGTAAACCCGTTTCTTCATGGCAATTGCAGTCATTTCCATTGACCCGTCCAGATAGTCCACATTGAACAAGCCCAGCCTGTGCAGCTGAAAACTATTCAAGTACAGCTTTGACTGGCACTAAATCAACTTAGAGCCCGCCCGCCCATACACTTCGAAACTAAAAAATGCAATATTTTGTACTCGCCAGTAGGGATGGAACCGGTATACGGTATTTATTATATATAGTATATATATACCGTATAGTTTTAAACACCGAATTATTCAGTTTTTTGTCGAAAATCAGCATGTTTTTGCTATTTTTGATCCCAAAACACCAATTTTTGGCAAATTCTCGATTATAATTCTCCGAATTTGGTAAATTGTTCAACTTTTTTGGAGCAAGTTTTCAGTTTTTAAAGAAAAACAAAAACTAAAAAAAAAGCGTTCTACAATTGTAATATATTCGGTTTTGTGCAATGTTTGTTTTTCATTGCGCTACTGCAGAGCCGAATGTTATGTCATTAATTGAATTTACTACAATTCCGGCGGGACAGTCGTAGCCCCTGCGTTAGGCCACACTGCGGGCCCATCACGGACACCGATATCCTACCCTGCCTTCACTACTAGTCTAAACACATGCTCGGTGTGAGTCTGGGCGGGTCTCAGTGGTAGCTGTCCCCGTTCCCGTTTGTCCCCAACACGTGTGGTCGCTATTGTACGTAGCTTTAGGTGCTTGGGCAGCTGCAGTCGGCTGCCATTTACCTACCGGCTGTCACCAGCTTTCGGTGGCCTGGGTTGGGCTTTGTGCCGACCACCAACTCTTTACGGCAAGAAACTTGCCCGGCCGAGTGGATGAACCAACGACCACGGGCACAGTGGCTTTGCGGCCCAAAACCACCACACCAACTGTGCCGGCTAAGATGTACATCTATAGAATTAAAGGATGGTGGCATGACAACTGACCTGTTCTCCCACGGCCCCGGTACCTGAGCAAATATCAAGAATGGATGAGCACTTATCAGTCAAATGTCGACTGACTGCCTCTGCCACAAGTTCAGGACCCTTCCACCGCATCAGATCAATATCCTGCACACAAAAATCCATGACGTAGTACGTATACTAACTGTTATAAAGACAAGGAAAATAACGGCATATTTGGCACCAGACATGGACAGAGGGGGCTGAGGGGCGTTGACCCCCCTAGGCTCTGACCAACCCCCCTCAGGCCGCCGCTAAACCCCTCAGAAATTTTTTGGAAAATTTTGTATAGAAAATCATGATAAAAGTATGCTTAGATTAGGTGTAAACGTGCTCAGAATAGCTTATTTTAACGAAAAATCAGCCAAAAACCTTGATTTTAACAAAAAATCGGACTTTTCGCTTGCCATCTCCTCAACCCCTTCAGCCGGCGCTGCCCCCTCAGGATTTGAAAATTGATAACCCTTCAGCCGAAATGCTAGCCCATGTCTGTTTGGCACCGATATGGCACACGGTATTAACTAAGCGTTTAACAGACAAGAAAACGGCAGGACTTCGATGAGGCTTCGGTTGATACCAGAGTGCGAACTGGCATTGGGTATATTGGGGTGTTTTCGAGGTATTGGGTATTGGGATTTGCTCCCCAATACCCAATACAGTCATGTCCGTTAATTCGGACCTGTCGAAAAAATCGATGTTGACCTGCAAAAATTAATCTAGAAAAATCGAAAAGATAGATAGGTTTAGGAAGCTGTTTTTGCGTCAATCAACTAAAAGTTAGTAGAATTTCTTATAGTGTCCCGCTTTTCTCCGAGTAGTACCCCAGTAATTAATTGTCATTGCCAACCGAGATCGGGCAGACATGTATAGTGGGGGGTCGGCAGAATCGGCCAATATGGTGTGCGTTGGACATCCCTATGGCCCCAAAGTAAAACCCTAAAACAGTTCCGCCCAACTCCCTCTGGGTACCCAGCAATGGCCATCCATGGTTCTCTATGATGAAGGCCATTTTCCATAGTAAAACTCCAAAACACCCCCCACGGAAATGACCTTTTCTCTGGGGGGCGAGCAAACTCAGACCCATGCTATGCAGCGTTCTAAAGCTCACATCATGGGCTTTCAGAATCTGTAATAAAATTTATGGTGATTTTTGTTGTTTCAAAAATAATCGTTCCCGAAGTATCCAGTAATCACGATTTTATCAGTTTTCAGCAGTCAAATAAAATGGTTTGGCATGAAAATTTGATGAGCATACTAGGTTTTCTGACACGGCAAATTCAATGGCGTGATCCATTTGTGCATAGGACCATGTGATCAATCGATAGCCAGCAATGGCCATCCATGGTTCTCTCTGATGAGGGCCATTTTCCGTAGCAAAACTCCAAAACACCTCTCATGGAAATGAACGTTTCTCTGGGGGGGCGAGCAAGCTCAGACCCGTGCTATGCAGCGTTCGAAAGCTCACATCATGGGCTTTCAGAATCTGTAATAAAATTTATGGTGATATTTGTTGTTTCAAAAATAATCGATCCCGAAGTATCGATTTATCACGATTTTATCAGTTTTCAGCAGCCAAATAAAATGGTTTGGCATGAAAATTTGATGAGCCTACTAGGTTTTCTGACACGGCAAATTCAATGGCGTGATCCATTTGTGCATAGGATCATGTGATCAATCGATATTGATTATCGAATTAAAACGCGATGGTAGCTCGAGAACGATACCATAGTTGAAATCGGCATGCTAGAAAGCCACTAACATTATTAGCCTGTGTAGTTGGAATATCTGCACAGCAAAAAATCGATAAACAATCGATATTGATTATCAAATTAAAACGCGATGGTAGCTCTAGAACGATATCATGGTTAATCGGCATGCAAGAAAACCACTAACATTATTAGCCTGTGTAGTTGGAATATCTGCACAGCAAAAATCGATAATCAATCGATATTGATTATCGAATTAAGACGCGTTGGTAGCTCTAGAACGATATCATGGTTGAAATTGGCATGCTAGAAAACCACTAACATTATTAGCCTGTGTACAGGGTGTCTCAAAAAATGATCACATTTATTTTTACTGCCATTTCCGCAAATTTTGACCAAATAGGCTGAAATTTAGACCATAGGTGCCCAAATTCGGGCAATTTTATGTGTTAAAGTTTGCCCAAATTCGGGCAATTTTATGTGTTAAAGTTTGGTGCACTAGGCTTGACTCATTCCCGAGAAATTTAAAAAAAAGTGAAATTTGTTAAATCAATAGTGAAAGCCGGTCACCGAAAAAATGATCACATTTCTTTTCACTGCGATTTCCGCAAATTTTGACCAAATAGGCTGAAATTTGGACCATATGTGCCCAAACTCGGGCAATTTTATGTGTTAAAATTTGGTGCACTAGGCTTGACCAATTCTCGAGAAATTTCAAAAAAAGTGAAATTTGGTAATTTCAATACCAAAATCTTGTCACCGAAAAAACGTTACATTACATTATCGCCTAAGCTCTAACGATAGCGTTGGAGTTCATGCGTCAACTTTTTACACACGAATTACCCTGAACTTCTGCGTTTACACTCCAAATTTCATCCAATTCCGTCAAAAATTAGAAAAGATACAGGAAAAGGAAATGTTTCCATTTTTCGGTGACTGACTTTCACAATTGAAATTACCAAATTTCACTTTTTTTGAAATTTCTCGGGATTGAGTCAAGCCTAGTGCACCAAACTTTAACACATAAAATTGCCCGACTTTTGGCACCTATGGTTCAAATTTCAGCCTATTTGGTCAAAATTTGCGGAAATGGCAGTAAAAAGAAATGTGATCATTTTTTTGAGACACCCTGTACACAGGCTAATAATGTTAGTGGTTTTCTAGCATGCCAATTTCAACCATGATATCGTTCTAGAGCTACCAACGCGTCTTAATTCGATAATCAATATCGATTAATTATCGATTTTTGCTGTGCAGATATTCCAACTACACAGGCTAATAATGTTAGTGGCTTTCTAGCATGCCGATTTCAACTATGGTATCGTTCTCGAGCTACCATCGCGTTTTAATTCGATATTCAATATCGATTGATCACATGATCCTATGCACTAATGGATCACGCCATTGAATTTGCCGTGTCAGAAAACCTAGTAGGCTCATCAAATTTTCATGCCAAACCATTTTATTTGGCTGCTGAAAACTGATAAAATCGTGATAAATCGATACTTCAGGATCGATTATTTTTGAAACAACAAATATCACCATAAATTTTATTACAGATTCTGAAAGCCCATGATGTGAGCTTTCGAACGCTGCATAGCACGGGTCTGAGTTTGCTCGCCCCCCAGAGAAAGGTTCATTTCCGTGAGAGGTGTTTTGGAGTTTTACTACGGAAAATGGCCCTCATCAGAGAGAACCATGGATGGCCATTGCTGGCTATCGATTGATCACATGGTCCTATGCACAAATGGATCACGCCATTGAATTTGCCGTGTCAGAAAACCTAGTATGCTCATCAAATTTTCATGCCAAACCATTTTATTTGGCTGCTGAAAACTGATAAAATCGTGATTACTGGATACTTCGGGAACGATTATTTTTGAAACAACAAAAATCACCATAAATTTTATTACAGATTCTGAAAGCCCATGATGTGAGCTTTCGAACGCTGCATAGCACGGGTCTGAGTTTGCTCGCCCCCCAGAGAAAAGGTCATTTCCGTGGGGGGTGTTTTGGAGTTTTACTATGGAAAATGGCCTTCATCATAGAGAACCATGGATGGCCATTGCTGGGTACCCAGAGGGAGTTGGGCGGAACTGTTTTAGGGTTTTACTTTGGGGCCATAGGGATGTCCAACGCACACCATATCGGCCGATTCCGCCGACCCCCCACTATACATGTCTGCCTGATGGCCGCCCGATCTCGGTTGACAATGACAATTAAGAGTCAGTCTCTGGACCAATCGAGTTTTAGTATTCAGACCCAAAATTGAAACTTTGGCCTAGAGAGCTGTAAGTTGGTACACTAATACATATCGATAGGTTATGTAACCACCGCAAAGGATTTCCCGATTCGACGCTCCACGCTCGAGATACAGCCGTCTGAAAATCGGCTCGCTTAACTATGGGACAAAAATTTCGAACTTGAATTTCTTTCCTGCTAAAACCAGTTGGGACCTAGAATTTGGAGATTTTACGTAACTTTTAGAGTACTTTAAGAATTTTTGGTCGGTTTTCGATTTTGACGAAAAAATTTTTTTTCGACCCCCTTCCCGCCCCCCTAGCTCGTCTGGAACCCCCCTATATGGGTTTTTTTTATTTCAGATTATTGTAGCGCCATTTGTTGGCTACAGATCGGTGCCAAGCACGATAGCCCACGGCCCGGGGTTTTGGAGTAAATTGACTTCAAATGGCTGAAAATCGCATTTTTTTCCAGTTTTACTGTGGAACAAAATTTCGAACTTGAATTTCTTTCCTTCTAATAACAGTTGGGACCTAGAATTTGGGGGTTTTACGTAACTTTTAGAGTACTTTAAGAATTTTGGGTCGGTTTTCGATTATGACGAAAAAATATTTTTTCGAGCCCCTTCCCGCCCCCTAGCTCGTCTGGAACCCCCCCATATGTGGGTTTTTTATTTCAGATTATTGTAGCGCCATTTGTTAGCTACAGATTGGTGCCAAGCACGATAGCCCGCGACCCGGGGTTTTGGAGTAAATTGACTTCAAATGGCTGAAAATCAGATTTTTTCCAGTTTTACTATGGGACAAAATTTGCGATTTTCAGCCATTTGAAGTCAATTTACTCCAAAACCCCGGGCCGTGGGCTATCGTGCTTGGCACCAATCTGTAGCTAACAAATGGCGCTACAATAATCTTAAATAAAATTACCCACATAGGGGGCTCCAGGCCAGCTAGGGGGGCGGGAAGGGGGTCGAAAAAATATTTTTTCGTCATAATCGAAAACCGACCAAAAATTCTTAAAGTACTCTAAAAGTTACGTAAAATCCCCAAATTCTAGGTCCCATCTGTTTTTAGCAGGAAAGAAATTCAAGTTCGAAATTTTGACCAATAGTAAAACTGGAAAAAAAATGCGATTTTCAGCCATTTGGAGTCAATTTACTCCAAAACCCCGGGCCGTGGGCTATCATGCTTGGCACCAATCTGTAGCTAACAAATGGCGCTACAGTAATCTGGAATAAAAAAACCACATACGGGGGTTCCAGACGAGCTAGCGGGGCGGGAAGGGGGTCGAAAAAAATTTTTTTCGTCAAAATCGAAAACCGACCAAAAATTCTTACAGTACTCTTAAAATTACGTAAAATCCCCAAATTCTAGGTCCCAACTGTTTTTAGCAGGAAAGAAATTCAAGTTCGAAATTTTGTCCCATAGTAAAACTGAAAAAAAATGCGATTTCAGCCATTTGAAGTAAATTTACTCCAAAACCCCGGGTCGCGGGCTATCGTGCTTGGCACCGATCTGTAGCCAACAACTGGCGCTACAATACCCTGAAATAAAACAACCCATCTCGGGGGGGGGCCCGACGCGCTAGGGGGGCGGGAAGGGGGCCGAAAAAAAATTTTTTTCGTCAAAATCGAAAACCGACCAAAAATTCTTAAAGTACTCTAAAAGTTACGTAAAATCCCCAAATTCTAGGTCCCAACTGTTTTTAGCAGGAAAGAAATTCAAGTTCGAAATTTTTGCCCCATAGTTAAGCGAGCCGATTTTCAGACGGCTGTATCTCGAGCGTGGAGCGTCGAATCGGGAAATCCTTTGCGGTGGTTACATAACCCATCGATATGTATTAGTGTACCAACTTACAGCTCTCTAGGCCAAAGTTTCAATTTTGGGTCTGAATAAGGCAAAGGGCCAAAACTCGATCAGTTCAGAGACTGACTCTTAATTTCTCTGTCCGTATCTAAAATAAATATTGTTCTACTTCTATGATACAGAATGTACCAGTACCGCACATGAACGTACGTTACGTACCAAGGGCTGTTGGGGTGATACAATACCCTTTCCAGCTGAGTTAAGAAAAAATCATCGAAAATAAGAACCGCGATTAAACTACGCATTATTGAGTACTTAAAACTGATAATTTCTGCAAAATTTATACTCCGAATGGTTTTTATACGCTTTCTCAAAGGCTATTTTTATTAAGTTTTTTCCAGGCCCAACCAGGCCTCTTCAAACTTTTATTTCTAGTGTGAAAGATCCTGTCTGCATCACTGGAAGGCAATTTTTGGCCCAGCTATACTATTGGTTGTTGGGGGTCTCAGGTATTGGTATTGGTTTTTTCAGGTATTGTTCGCACTCTAGTTGATACCAAATTAATAGTACCATTTCCATAAACGGTATACCTATTCGATCAGGTAATAAACTCGAACCAATCGAAGCGGTACCGTAGCTTCTGCAGTTATTTGCCAGACTGTGTAAAGCTAGTAGCGTAGGTAGACCAACCTGGTCGTAGAACTTGGCGTTTCTATCGTAAATACGCATCAGAGCGGCGGGAGAGAGCTTGCCATGCGCGTCCACCACATCCACCAAGCGTTCGAACGCATCTTTCGGTTCCATCTGCGCAACTCGAAGCGAACAAATGCGTGCGCACTGTGTAAAACAATCACAACCCAAGACGGCCTTTTCTCTGATATCTATGGCTTGCTGCTGACACACCTCGTATTTATCAAACACGTGGCACTTGTTTACCCCATCGGTTTTGCCGAGTAGACAGACTCTTAAAGGAAGTTATGCATCCACTTTGACTAAAAATGCGCTATATTTTAGTGTTGTTAGGCTCTTTTTTTTAAAAAAAGGTTTTTTGAAGGCCCATTTCGAAAATTTTTTATTTTATTCACAGTATGGAAACTTTTGGGGAAAATCGCTGAATTTAGCCTCAGATATACATTAGCAGTGCAGTTCTATCAATTTCTTGCCTATTCTAAGCCTAAAAATAGGTTTTGAAGGGCAGCAGCCACTCTGTTAGCAATGCTGCAGGTAGAATGTCGACTCTCAGGCTGTAACACTATGTTTGAACCAAAGTATCAGCTTTTGTATTTAAAGTTGCTTCTGATGCATCCTTGCATCTCCTACAAGCTATATCTCATGCTAGGAAAAAATTTTGAAAAAAAAATTTCGAAACGAAAAATTTTCATAAAAAACATTTTTTTGGCTTTCAAAAAAATTTTTTTTTACAACTCTACATTTAACATTGCCAACCCCACCCCTCCCCCACCGTGGACTGACACATAGACAGGAGGCCGCATTTTTTGAGCCAATCATTATAGCAATCTTTTACAATTTCAGATGCGAAAATTGACTGTTTAACACCGGCTCAAAGCTGTATTTACTACGGCTTTTTAGCCCGAAACTGATTTTGGAAAAGTTCCCAATTCCGATTCAGAACTGTGCTTGAGTTCCGATTCCAATCGGACCGCTGAAAAGAAATTTATAATTTAATGATTGTAAATTTCTTTTTATAAATTTAATTCATAGACGCCGAATAAGCATCCACAGAAGGCTCTAAAGAAAATTGCTCTCCAGAGACCAAAATGACAATTGTTACGGCCGTGCCAACGGTCAGAAATCAATAAATAAGCTAGACAAATAGCGTACACGGTACACCGTAGAATCCGAAAGAGAGGCAAGGAGAAAAATTAGATTTTTACCCAACTACACTGTCGGCACCAACAAATCAGACTAAGTGGTCAACAATAGAACAGCAGTGTTCCTAACATATAACAATAAACTTTAACTGTCTGCAACCAGATTGTATCTGAACGGCCAGTGTAGGCACTTGAAGCAACCATCTCTTCTGTCTCAATACAAAATCCCGGTACCTAAGCGCTTACAGTATACAGGAGTTAGGATGGCATCGTTTGGTACGAGTTCAAAAACAAGAGACTGTCAGCAGGATACCAGTCAAAACTAGAGATTAACCGTTTCCAAATCTTTTGGCCCAACACGATTTACTAAAACAGACCAATAGTAGAGGGATTTCGATTTCGAAATGCTTAAACGAGAATTTGCTCTAAAATATCTACATTTAGACGACTCGCTCTTGCATAAAGTTTGGCAAACCGACCCACTGCTGGCAGTCCGGAAAACTTAACAAGAAACAACCCATCCTAACTGCATCGGGCAGATAGGAAAAGGAAGTCAACAACCAAACTAGTGAGGCAGACACGGGCTAGCATCATTCCTCCTACTGGGCAGGGTTATCTCTGAAATTCTGAGCAACCGCTGGAAGATCAAAGTTTGACTATTTTTAGAAAAGTTAGCCCTCTTTGGCAACACATTATTAGAGAAAATTGCTTAACACAGTCAGGGAAATAACGGCATATGGATGGAACGGGTTACACTTGTAACCTATTACAGTCTGGCACTTAACGCCGTTTATGGTACCGTCACCATATATGGTACCCCCACGTTTTTGGACCGTGGTGGTACCATATACTGCATGGTACCACCAGACATGGGCAAAGGGGGGCTGAGGGGGGTTGGCCCCCCTCAGGCTCCGATCTACCCCCTCAGCCCGCCGCTACCCCCCTCAGGAATTTTTTGGATGAATTTTGTATAGAAAATTATGAAAAAAATATGCCTGGATTGGGTGTAAATGAGCTCAGAATAGCTTATTTTGATGAAAAATAAGCCAAAAAACCTATATTTTAGCCAAAAATCGGACTTTTCGGCTTACCACCCCCTTAGGCGCTCCTACCCCCCTCAGCCCCCCCCCCTCAGGAATTGAAAATTCTACCCCCCTCAGCCGAAATGCTAGCCCATGTCTGGATACCACTACCATATATGGTAGGTACGAAATCTGAACAAAGTGGTACCATTATGTGGTACCGGTACCAATTCTAAGGCAGGGGTACCATATATGGTCCCACTTTGTTCAGATTTCGTACCATATATGGTAGTGGTACCATAAACGGCGTTAAGTGGCTGACTGTATTATGTGGTTTTCCCTAACTCTAGCTAGTAGGTGCAGTTCTGATCAGCCACTAGCCATGTCTGCCACTGAGGTACCCGCAGTTGAGTAGTAACGAATGATTTCACAAATTCCTAGCCATCAACATAGCACTTTCCGGCTCCTCAATGTAGCCAAAAATCTGTTGTCCATCCCTGTCCTTGTAATCTTTGTACTTGATGCTCTTTATCGGCGCCAATCCCAGCGCCTCCAAGCCTTTCTCGGCCTCCACCGACGTACAAAACGAGTAAACGCCATCGCATTTCATCTCCAGCGCCTTGTTGATCGACATCATCCACATGGTTCTGGCCAATCCTTGTCTGACAAAGTCCGGCCGCACGCTGGCCACGTTAAGACTAAGCCACTTTTTTATGTCCGGCTTCAGCTGAGGCAAATCGGTCTCGAACAGCGCCATCAGTCGGAGCAGCTGAGATATGCGCAGAGGGAAGGAATCGAAGTCGAGCTGTAGCTCGGCCGGCTTTTCGCCCTGTTCCAGCAGCGAATTAAGCTGGACGCCGATTAGACGCTTGTCATAGAAGGAAGCAAACGAGACCGGGTGACGAACATAGCGGTCGAACAGTTGCCCGAACACCTGGGCTAATTCCTCGTCGCGGACTGCCATCGCCCGAGCCACTGGGTCGGCTTGGGCGTAGTGCCGCGCCAGAAATTCGACGATTTGATCTTTTTGGGACGCCTGAACTATGTCGAAGTGGATGTGTTCGGATGGACTGCTGTACAGACGCAACGAGGGAGAGACATTGCGCAGCACTCGCAATAGACTCATTGTGCCACTGAAAGTCAGCAAATAATAACGTTAAGATTGTTTTGTAAGTTCAAATTGGATCCCGTCCTTACTACTAGCGATCGGCCGGAATCCCGGTTCCGGTGCTGAAGGGTCCGGAACCGGAACTTTTTGACTTTACGCTCTTTTTGGAAGCAAACCTGCTAAATTCCATGCAATAACGCCAAACACTATTAATAAATCACCTAAAAACTTTGTTTTAGGCAACAATTTTGATTCCTTACTTCCAGTCGGAATTTTGGTTCCGGTAGATC